>JAGDQP010040967.1:0-17092 GCA_022664845.1 Lepisma saccharinum | reverse complement strand
TGTGAGTTTAGAAATATAAATGAATGCAAATAAAAGGAAATGACTATGGTTTCTGTACTTTCTCTTTAATTGTTTTTAAAAGGGCATCAATCCCCAACTTTTACTGGAAAAACGTATTCACATATTGTCATAGCAATAATATCTCATGACTGAGAATCACTTTTCTACCATCTAACCTGCAAACTTGCACATAATTAATCTCACTTAATTATTTTCCATTTAAAAAGTTTTTCTCGATTTTCCCAAATCTTTTACTACTGGATAGATTCCCATTTGAAAATATACGATTCAATTGTTTTTATAAACTGTACTGCAAAATAGAATCTCTATTTTAAATAAAGTTTCTCAAAATCATGTTTGCTTAAAGTTAATTGAAACCTGTGTAAGTTGTCTTAGTTTTTCTCAGATATCTCATCTCCTACATGGTATCATTATACTCTTATACACTGACTTGGGGAGGAACGGGTTTATAGAAATGACATACCTTTTAGAAGAACTTTTCGTTAGAAATAGTTGCTTTTGAGAAATATGGGGCGTGAACATATTCAAGGTTCGTTTAAGGAGAAACGAGTTAACATTTCTTTTTAGGATGAACTAAAATAATGAAAATCGGTTCTTTTTCTGTGACCTGGGTTCATCTAACACTTATTTTGCGCAAGTGTATAACTTCCGGTTTTTATTTTGGGGAATTTGTGAGTCTAAAAGAGTATTGCAACAGAAAAAAAAGAATGTTAAGACACGTTATTCGCCACCTTTAGCCATTAACTCATGACCATACACATTTTCTTGACAGGTACGTGGTTATCTATGATGTCTTTTCTACACTCCTGTATCTCCAGAACGAATGGAAATATAATTCATTCTATCCTTTCTTACCTACTAGGACGAAGCCTCTAAGAATAGGGGAAAGCGCAATATTATCGGGTACCTTTTGTAAATCTGAAATTGTGACCAAACAGATGGATTAAAATTGTTAAAGTTTATAACGTGTATTTCACATTACATCAACTATTAATACCTAAGTCTACGTAGCAATAAATTAATGCTGGGAAAAGATACAATTTAAATCCTCAAACTGTTCAATTTTTACCTAGCAGAAAATGGGTTCCTACTTTCGTGTGTAGAAGGATGCTAAATTCGGGTTGGGAATAAGTATGACAATTCAAGAAAATAAAACCTGAACTTTGTGTCTAGTTTATTTACCCATATACAAAAATAGCAATTAACACAGAAGTGTGCTGAATGTTCTCATGGTAGAGTTGTACAAGCTTTTGTTCCCTCAGGTGATTTAGCTTTTACGGATGCAAAGATCGCACTTGAAAGTACGCCATATATGCTTCTCAATACCAGCACAAAGTTCATGTGACCAACGTTAACATTTAGTGCATTTAATCCACGTTTCGGTGGAACTGTCTGTTTCCCATAGCTGCCTGCAAAGTATGCATTCTTCATCCTCATCATATTCCGATGAAGATTCCTACAACAAAAGTTCATCATACCTTGAGTCCGACTCCTCGTCCAAGAAGGTATCTTCCTCCTTTCTCTTCTTTCCCTGTTGGATTTTCTTCGTAGAAAGTTTCGTATGACCGAATGACTTCCTCTTGGTAGGTTTCAGACCGGAATCACTTTGTTTACACTTATGATTGTTTCCCTAAATTTCTTGACGTAGTCCTCCAAGGTTGTTTGCAGCACGTTGAAAATTTTTGGTGTTTTTAAATATCCCATATCTTTTTCAATACAGCATCAACGGCTTTTTTAATTTGTTCCTGATCTCAGACACGTACCTGAAATTTGGAAACACCTTACCACCCGAAATTAAGACCCTCCACTTCGTTTCTTCTTAAAGCATGCTGCATTCAACTGGCCTCTTTGTGGCGTCCGGAACACTTACACATACAAAAGCTTACTCCAAACTAATGTATTAACTTTCGACTTTTCACTTACTTTTTATCTTTACTGAGAAAATACCCTCAACACTGGTGTATTCAAATAATGTTTTTCCAGCGAATATTACACTCATTTAACTGACGCAACACTCCTGCACACATATGACGCCAAACTCACAATGGTGACTGGGTGCCTTCTTTTCCGCACATTAGCAGTAACCATGCAGATGGCAGCAGAATCCAACTGACATAACTGACTACCCGGAATTGGGACACTACCCGAAATTAGGGCTCCTCACCCTATATTCTTTTAGCCTAGAAATAGCGAACGAATTAGCTCTTACTTGTCAGCTCTGAGACAATATGTTAGGTTCGTTAATTTTCATCACTATCGTTGAGATTGTGCCAACCATATAAGGATGTGTATAGCATACGAATAAATAAATTATTCTCAAATAACTAAAATACTTCTGCGTCATTCAAGTTCAGAAAGAAAGATCAAATTTGCGGAAATTTATCAATACATTCCACTATTTTTTTTAAATGTAGCAACCATATCCTACAGCATATTTCGTCTTAAAATTGATTAAACACGAAAATATGCTGACCTAGTTATCAATCATCATCAATTCCGGTGACTCAATTTATAATAAATAGAGTAATGACAGATCAATGTACAAATTAATCTTCAGAACCAAAATTCAAGAAAATTTTTACAGAACGTCGAATTCATATTCTACTAAACCTTTTCCATTTTATTTTTATTTTTTCTCAAATACGAGAGAAAATATTATCAGATATGTAATTAAGTCATTATGATAAAACGACACATTAATGATGTGCATTGAAATTGGGAAATTATCTTAAATTCATTCCTAGTGAACATGATGAAAATTGTTATTTTAGTTTCGAAGCTGTTATATCTTTACTTTAATCTATCCGCTTTATTGAAAGTAAGATTACCATACGAAGATAATGGAGTAGGATATAGGATTTTTGATGGATGTTTCTTCTCTTCCAGAAGATAAAGAAACCCGCTAGAATTTATGAAACTAGAGAGAAATTATCAGAATGTAAATAAAAATACGGACACAACAGTCCAAGTCCAGCAGCTTCTCGTAAATATCTCCCTTCTGTATAAACCGCTACTAGCATTGTCGCTTTGCATATACGTAAGAAAAGATCTTTTCTCTTCTCCAAGGCCCGTTTGAGTGCAAGAAGGTGGAAGGAAAAGCATGAAATTTTCACAACATGAACGGAATAGCTCTCAGCCCTTCCTCATTTTTTCTCAAGAAGCAGTATTTCGGCCCTTAGACGGAGAGGTAACGAGTTGGTGTAAGGGCGGGAAACAAACAAGAAACATCTGTCTTGAGCTTTACTCTACACTGTCCCACAGAAAGGTCGTAAACTGAGTTATGCATCTTGCTATTCCTCTTCCAACTCCAGGCAAGCTTCATCTGGTTCCAGAAAACGTGATGCATCTTCTTAAAGAATGGTATATTCTGCCAGAATCATGCTATACAAATGGAGTAAGATAAACAATTAGGAAATATACGTAGCTGTTATCCTTGTATGCAAACAAATGTAAACCACTAAATAAAATGTAAAGGAGGATGGAAGGCAGCAAGAAACAGGACACGCTCTACGAGATGCTACTAACATTTTGTAGAATATACATAGCAATGTTAAACTTTAGCAACTCAAGAAAGTAATAAAGAAGGAATGTTTTCTCTAACAGATACCTGAAAGTAATATTCATTTGGGGTAACTGCGTGAACGATAAACATTGTTCACTCTAATTCATCATTTTCCGCTATTTTGTTTGTAATTTGTAGTTAAGTATTTTTCTGCCGGTTTATTCATTTAGAATCAAGCGTTTCTTTAGTAATTGAGTGGGTTTCTATGAACATGATGTAGAGTCGTACAAAAAATATTTATATTTTGACGAGGGTGATCCAACAAGTAAATTATACAAATCTAGTACACTTACAATATGTTGAACAGTTTTCCAACATGATCACCTTAAATGTGTGGGTATTTATCCCAAAGCAGTACTTACTGTTGAAACCATCTAAGGCTTTTTAAGATTATTGTTCCTAAAATCCTTTTGTCAGCTAATAATCTCATTCGTTTTCCTTTTTTTGACATCTGTACCAACGTGCGACGAATGGTTTGAGATTCATAAGAAGTATTTGTTCGTCATTGAAATCATCGTGTGCTCGTTACCTACTAACACGAGCTTTCAGTGAAATTCAATTCCTAACAAATAATGTACCCAATCATAACACTTAGCTATTTGATCAACCCAAGTGTGCCCACTAGAGCAATAAGGAAATACAGTAGCTCATTTTCGCGCATACACCTTGGTTTAAATCCTTACTGCGCAAACGCACGGAATGATGAGAACTTCAATTTAAGGAAGGTGGGGCTACGTGCTCTAATTGATTTCACATTTAGTAGAGGAATCTACTTTAGTCAGCTGAGCAACACTTATTTGTTGAGCAACTGACCAATTTCTAATAGACTTATTCAAATAGTTGTACGGACTGAGTAACATCACCGCATTTCATTTCCCCTTCAAGTTCCCGTCACCCGCTAATCTAATTTACTGTTACGGCGAGTGTAGAAATGAGAGAGATTTTTTAATAAAAAATTGTTAAAATACGTTGTAAATAATCAAGCCTATAATAATTGCAAATTCTTTCATAAATAATAATATTGTTTAGAATGCAAGACAGCTAATCGAGAAGAACAATATTATTTTACTTGTCGGGTATACATAATAGACTGCAACAAATTTCTTTTTGTCTCGATCTGAATATTCTTTCTGTTTTTCCCACATTTTTCATAAAATTGTTATAAACTTTAAACATGGTGTCATAATGATACAATATGCCTTAGACCAAATTTCGCTGACCAATTCTTGGGAAATCCCTAATTTCACTCGGGAATCCCTCACGCACTTTCCCATCACTTCTGACCTGAGCATTTTCCGAACGAGCAGGTCCGATTTCTTTGACGAAATGGTGAGCCGCAAGCTCTACAGCTATTACTATACGAAATACATCACCTTTAAATACATTCTGCTGTTATGCAACCATGCATAACATTCTTTATTTCTTCTCCATCTTTCACCTTCGTGAGGTATCGACTTGCAACCAACGTAGTATTGTTCTCTGGTATTAAGTCATTCTCTACATGCTCTGATCGACCAATTTTGCTGTTCAATTCTTGGAGAATCCCTCATTTCATTCGATAATTCCTCACATACTTTCCCATAACTTCTGACATGTGCATGTTCCAAACGAGTAGGTCCGATTTCTTTGACGAAACGATGGACCGCAAGCTCTAAAGACCTTAGTGTTCGAAATAAATCGCCTAGAAATACTGTTTTGAACTTCTTTGGGGCCCTCTAGCGCCGAAACTACGCATAATAGGGCGCGTGTTCATATGAACTTTTTTTCTTGTTTTGATATGAGCATTCACCTCCTGAAGTTTGTACCAGAGGTCGTGAAACATCCTGTATGTCTTTGTAATTTGTCGAATTCCACTTAGTTTCGGAGCCACAGGCTGCCGAAAGCGTGGGAAAATAAAATTTAGAGCTTGATATTTCCAATACCTTTAACAGTACAACTGCGGCGACAAGGTACCCCAAATAGTTCCAAAAATGCATATTTCGAAATTGTGCGATGGCTGCGAAAGTCCCAAAGGAACTAGGTTATTCCCAGAAATTCTCTGAAGTAAAGATAGGCCGAAATGTGCATCAATTTGACGACTATCAAGCAAGTCGATATCTCAAACAGATTCCATTTTCCGAGTGTATTTCATTTTATAGGTGATTTTGGGGGGTGTCTTCGTTCTTCTCCTCTGGTGACTTTAGTTACATGTGATGTTTACTTGTAAAGTTGACTGTCGTCTACTCCAGTTTATGTGTCAAAACTTGTTTAAATCACTTATACACATGTTTGTCCTATAAACATGATTGCTTGTTTACGTGATATCCACGTGTTCAGAAGACACGCTGAATATTATAATAATATTATTAACTAACTAACTCTAACTCTATGGCTTATGGAACTCGCAAGTTTATCGCCGCAGCAACAAACGTTCGCCATTGGATTCTATCCTGGGCAATATCAAGCCAGTATTCATCACGAACACCTACTGCCCGAATATCTCTTCTAATATTGTCCTCCCATCGATGTCTCGGCCCTCCTTCCATCCGGCCATCCAACCAGGATAGAATATAATCGGCATTTTTCCCCATCCGAGCTACATGGCCTGCACACCTTAGTCGTCGCGATTTCATTATTTTTACAACATCTGGTGAATCGTACAGTCCGTGGAGTTCTTCATTATGCAGTCTCCTCCACTCTCCAGTCATCTCGTCACGTTTCGGCCCATATATCTTTCTCAAAAGCTTATTTTCTAAATACACGTAATTTATGTTCATCTGCTAGGGTCGTACTAGAACTTTCGCAACCGTAAAGTATTACCGGCAGAATAACCGTTCTGTATATTTTTAATTTCAATTTCCTTGATATTAATCGCGATGTTAGAAGTTTTTGGACTGAATAGAAACATGCGTTCCCCGATACTAAGCGACTTTTTATTTCTTCCGTGACCTCATTTTTGTTTGTCACGTATGCTCCCAAGTATTTAAATTTATTTACTTTCTCTATGACCTCATCCCTAATTCTTGTTTTTATTTCCTTCATTCCCTGTGTTTCGGCTTGTTATCATGTATTTTGTTTTATCTATGTTTACCTGTAGACCTATCTCATCGCACGCTTCTACTGAGACATCAGTGTTGATTTGTAGTGCATCTATATCGTCCCCTATTAAATCTACATCATCCGCGTATACGAACAGTTGACTGAAACCTTTCAATGGTAGTCCTTTTAGTCACATTTAATTTTCAAAATCGCATATTCTAACGCAAAGTTAAACAGTAGTGGTGACAAGGCATCGCCTTGTTTCAATTCGGTGCGAATCTTGAAACTGACATATTACGTACTCTGCTTATGGGGTCGCTGAGACACATCTTCACAAGTTGAACAACTTTCATCGGAATTCCAAATCGTATCAGGATACTGTATAACTTTTTCCTTTTGATAGAATCATATGCTTTATTAAAATCAACGAATAGCTGATGAACCGTCCCATTGTATTCCCATTTCTTCTCCAAAATTTGTCTCAAGGCAATAATCTGGTCCAACGTGGATCTATTTCTTTTAAATCCACATTGGTGATCTCCAATTATTTCATCTACGTATACACTTAGGCGTGTTAACAGAATATTACTTAATACTTTGTAACAGGTTGGAAGTAACGAGATCCGGCGATAATTATTACAGTTCAATTTATCGCCTTTTTTGTAAATCGGAACTATTATTGAGGTTTTCCATTCCTTTGGGAGCTCCTCCTTTCTCCATATAGCACTTACCAATTTATGTAGTTCCTTGATTAGTGCCGTTCCTCCTGTTTAATTAATTAGGCTGGAATATTGTCTATACACAAACAAAATTGTTAAATCCGAGCAAAAACACCAGAGGTGCAAAACGTTCAGCCAAGTTTTTCAGCCCTAAAATGTGGTGAAATTGAGGACGGATGAGCCAAGTTCCTTGGCGACATTATGTAAGAGGAACACTGAAACTTGGCGTGAGGTGGCAAAGTTCATGATCTTCAAGCCATAAGGCTAGTGGCGGCCCTAAAATCCACCACGCTCACTACCACCAACCTAAGACCCGAACATTATGAACCTTGACACCTCGCGCCAAGTTCCAGTGTTCCTCTTACATGCTGTCGCCAAGGAACTTGGCTCATGCGTCCTCCATTTCACCACTTTTTAGGGCTGCTGAAGAACTTGGCTGAACTTTTCCCGCCTCTGGTGCTCTTCCTTGGATTTTTTTACTTCTTCCAAAACTGAAAAATAGCTTGCTTGAAGATATTTTCGATCCAAAAAGGACGAAATTTTACTAGAAATGTTTTAGACACATGAACTGTTTTCAACGAAATAAAGAAGTTTAAGCGATAAAAGCAATGCAAACTACGATTCAAGTGTTAAAAATATTATTTTCCTTCTAAGAGACGCATCTCCTTGTAAATTATATTTGAATATAATATTATAGTGGAATAATTATATTAGTTTTATATTATCTAATACCTTTGCGGATACTTCATCTATACCAGAAACTGGTTTTGATTATAGATGGTCTATAAAGTAAATTTCTCGCTCAGTAATTGATGTGAGAAATGCCGAATTAGTGAACATTTTTGAAATTTTAAACTTTATTTAATTTATTAATGCACACATTTCTAAATAGATTTTCATCAACACTGAAAATTAAAAGTTGAGTGTATTGAATATTAACTCAGGATTTTATTCACTCTTAACCAAACCATCAGTTGTGAAGCTGATTTATTTCTGAGTTTCTTTGTTAATTTTGTTCATAATTTTAGCGGTTTATAAGACGTTAACTAGCTAATTCCGTGGCTTACGGAACTCAATATTGTCGCTGAAGCAACAAACGTTCACCTTTGAATTCTATTCTGGGCAAGATCAAGCCATTCTCATCACGAATACCAGAGTCGTGAAGACGCCTTCCACTGTCCTCCCAAGAACATCTCAGTCTTCCCAACGTTCTCTTCCCCTCCGTTTTTTCAGTTACGAGTAATGAACTTAAAAATTATCGCCCAATTGCCATAATATCTGAATCAGCCAAAGTATTCGAAATTATTATACATAAACGTATATATTCACACGTTGGCTCAATAATTGTCCCCTTCCAAAATTGATTCTTGCCAAATAAATCTACAGTTACTAACCTTGTTGAATTTACACATTTCTTAGCTAGACAAATCGATAATAAAGGTTAAGTAGACGTAATTTACCCAGACGTTTCGAAAGCCTATGATGTTATTAATCATGACATACTACTTACTTAGAAACCTTGTGACTTTCGGCTTCTCACAAAAACTTCGCCAGTTGATAGCATCCTATTTGGGCCAGCGAAAACACCGTGTTCCTTACAAAAATACTATAACCGAGGAATATGTTGTAAATGTGGGGTGCCACAGGGATCGAACTTTAGACCTTTTGTACCTGTTATTTGCAAATGAATTGCCTGCTGTTATAACATCCGTCAACAAATTTATGTTTGCAGATGATTGTAAAATATATTGTAGTGTTTCCTCCGAATCGGACGTGGTCTCCTTACAAAATGATATTAATGCAGTCTTCAACTGGTGCAAAGCAAAATACTATTATTAAACATTAAACATGTAGTATAATGGCTTATAAGAGAAAAACAAACTATTTGAAATTCGAATACAATGTTAATGACTCTCCACGAATTCGAGTCAATTCTATTACTGATCTTGGTGTAACAATTAAATTTAACCTGTCTTTCAATTTTGCACATAAATCGTCTTGTTAGGCAAGCTTTCAGGAACCTCAGGTCGGTAATGAGACCAGCAAGCGATTTCTCGAATATTAATGTCCTAAAAACTTTATATACAGCGTATGTTAGGTCAAAGTTAGAATATGCTGCAATAATATGGGATAACACAGAGAAGAACTCTCGACAAATTGAAATTATTCAGTCTAAATTTGTGCGGCTTTTGCAATGCAAAGAAACAGGAATATACCCTAAGTTCTAAAAGTACCTGGTAAACAAGTACAAGTTACAATCTCTTGAAAACAGAAGAATTTACTTTCTTTTAACTTTCCTACACTAACGCTTACACAGTAAAATCCACTCAGAAAGCTAATTATATGAATTAGGGCTGTATGTACCGCATAGAGTAACTTGACCGCATAATGCTGTCTTCCACCTCTCGGCCCAAAGAATAAAGCATTAGACATATCGCCTATTAAGTGAATGTGCTCATTATATAATTGTATTCCTAATTAAAGAATTTCCTAAGGTTGATATATTTAACATACATATGAGTGAATGCCATTCTTACATAAAATGATGAATATTTTATGCAGAATATGTCACCACGCAGCTCCAAATGTGTATATGTATATTACATCTGTGTGTGTGTGTAGAAAATGCCATGTGTGTATGTTGAACATCAAAATAAGGTAATTAACCTGTTGTGTTCAATAAATAAATAAATATAAATACGACGGAATATATAGTCTTCATTTTCCCCATTTGAGCTACACGACCTGCTTATCTTCGCCATCGTGATTTCAATGATAACGTGATATCTTTTAATATCTTTGAATCGTACGTCTGTGAAGCTTTTCACTACGGAGTTGCCTATCATTTTCGGTCATCTCATCCCGTTTAGGGCAGTATGCGTATATGTGTCTGAGAATCTTATTTTTCAAACACTGGTAATTTATGATCATCTCCCAGGGTCGAATTCCAACTTACGCAACCATAAAGTATAACCGGCAAAATAACCTTTCTATATATTTTCAGTTTTAATTTGTTTATATTTATCGCGAGATTAGAAGTTTCTGGATTGAATAGAAACATAAGCTGCCCGATGCTATGCGATTTTTATTTAGTCCGTGACCTTGTTTTGGCTTGTTACATGTTCCAGAGTATTTAAATTTGATGATCTCATTCTTAATTGTTTTTTATGTCAGTTTCCACCTTCCTCTGTGTTTCGGCTTGCTATCATGTTTCCTCTACCTTTACCTATAGGCCTATCTACTTGCAAGTTTCTATCGCTGTTACTTTGCAGTATCTCTATATCGTCCTCTACTAAATCTGTATCATTTGCGTACACAAACAGCTGGTTTAAGACTTTCAATATTATTCCCTTTTTTATCTCTTTTATTTTCAGAATTGCATATTCTAACACAATGTTAAACAATAGTAGTGACAAGGCATCATCATGTTTCAATCAACTGAAACTCCCGAAACTATCTGACCTATGCGTATTCTTTTTATGGGGTCGCTGAGACACGTCCTTACTAGTTGAACAAGTTTTCTTGGTATTACAAATCGTACGAGGATATTGTATAGTTTTCCCTTTCTATAGAATCATAAATATTCTTGAAATTTATGGACAACTGGAAACTATGAAATATATAGCCTATAAAGATAGTTAAATAGATCGATAAGTGCTTACTTTCCATATTTTACTAGTATTATATTTTCATTCAGAAATTAGTTTCTTACAGTAATCAGTTTTGACCTGTTTTCTCAATTGCATAGCTTTATTTCTATATTTTCTATTGTACTCTTTCAGTTCTGTATTTTTCTTACTCCTTATGACTAAACTACTTACACACTATTTCTCACTAGTGTAGAAGTTATTAAAGATTTTGTTATAAAATGTTTTAGTTTTCTTAACGTATTTATTTTCGTTAATACGTTATAAATACGTTAATTTTCGTATTTATTTTCACAGCATTTTTGTGCAGATCTTCATAATTTGAATAAAATTAGAAAATGCAGTACTAACACAAACACATTGAACTACATTTTCCCAATGTCATTTCCCTAATGCTGCATAAGCGTCTATTACAAGTTGGTGAATATGACATTCCATCTCTCTTCGGTATTACAACAGGAATATTTAAACTAGTGAGACTATGATCTGTTATGCTTGTTTGTAGTACGGCTGATGAAATACGTCGTGTCATTCTGTACATATATATTTTTTTTAAATGTGATCTAAACATGACTTAGTAACCCTGTAACCCTTGTAAATTTGTTACTACATGATATAAATCCTGGTTGCTGTCAACATTTCCAGAATATTTTTTACTTAGTATATCAAAATGAATGTCTCTAATTAGCATCAAACATGATAATTTTTAAACTCATTGCCTAGTGGTCATATAAAAGTTTTCATCTCCCCTTGGAGAGTAGTACATCTAAACTGTTACAATTCCCGTATCATTTGATATGCGAAAGCGCATTCAACCTGCAAGATTTAGTGATGTTCATTATAGAAAAATCTAGTGTTTGTGCAGAATCTGCACCCAGCCTCCGTGGTTGTGGTGGCCACGTCCCAGATTTCGTATTAGTAATGGGACATGGGTTCCTTGAACCACACGGCTGACCATCCTGACTGAAGTTTTCCAGGGTTTCCCCTCAGTTTCATCAGGCAAATGTCTGGATGGTACCTTGACAAAGGCGATACCTTTTCCATCCCCTCTCGTACCCTATTCCGGGCTGAGCAAAATATACCTAAGGGCCATAAAGAAAAAGTAAACATTACTTACTTACTTGTAGAATATGTAGTGTAATTGGAGTAAGCAGTCACTTGACTGAATTTCATGAGAACTCTTGTCAAATATTTTAGGGTGAACTGGGTAATTCCTGCATTACAAAAATCTGAGGTAATTCATAGAAGACTTAAAAATTCCCGAAAGAGTATATTTACAAGAACCAAGAACCAAAGGCTAGTTAGTACTTCTGTTCTGAAGCGAAAGTATTCCCATAATGTTTTCCCCAAAATTTCTTGTAAAAAATACTAACATATATCGAGCATCGAATATTTCATTTCAATATTGGATATCATTCTAGGAAAATTCACCAGTTGATGGTTGCCACACCATTTTCAAAACATCTGGAAACAAAATGTGTGACTCATATGTAGTTCAAAGTGATGAAAACAAGTTTCGAATTTATTTTATTCCAACAGAGGGAAAGAGATGGAGATGAAATTTAAGACACCAGGAAATTTTTCGAATCAGACGTCTACCGATTCTTTTCAATAACTCAAGTTGTGGAAAATATATTGGAATGAAACAAACATCGTTCTTTCTGTTATGCTACAAGCTTTAATACCATACTAATTTTATTTAATTCTGATAAGAAACAGTTACAAAATATAGACTTGAAAATGGGCATATTTTTGTATTTTGTGCAATGTTTGATCACCAAAAAACTGAAGCTAAATTTTTAGTACCCTTTCATTTTTTAACAAAAGGTAATGTCTCCACTAAAAGGTAATTATACCCATATTATTAGATTAGAAATTAAAAGTGTTCTTTTTTTTAGGTAAGTAATGTTTAAACACAGCCATTTGTTTAAAATTTATAAAGTTCAAGGTCATTTATCTCAAAAAGAGATTAATTTAAAAATCTTTTTCCATGAAAGGCTCTGTCCTAGTTGAGTTTCATTCAAAATTTCATCATTGAACTTTGCCCAATTTTTTAGAAATGAGGCAAAGCAATAAGGCCCCAAATTTCGACTATGCGCCATGTTTTAGAAACACACATTACTGCAAAATGTCCTTCTCTGCATAGCCATTAAAACACGTTTTGCAGTCAATTGAATCATTTTGGAATCTAAATCTGTCATAGAATATTTTATGCTGCAAGAGGTTTGCTGAGTGAGCCATCCATATGCAAATTTGTTACATAAATTTACAGTAAGTTATGCCACAAATCAATTCAATTTGACATTAAGTTATGCAATGGAAACGAATAAATCTAATGGAAATAGCTATATCTTTACATTTCCTCAATGTCCATTTTCGCAATTTTGTCAGCACACCATCTGTCACACAGACACAGACTACATAGTCATCGAACATTGCTGGGTACTAACTTCCTTCAGGTTGTATCATTGTATGGTCTTTTCATATGAGACAAATATCTTATGAAGCTCAAGAGTAGAGGGAAAAAAGGGGGTATGTACACTTTCGGTCGAAATTGAGATTTTCACATAATCATATTCTATTAACTCGGCAGCATCATGGAACACATCATAAGGTGGAGCAAAGTACCTAGTTAACGAGAAATTCTGTGTTAAATTTTACCCGTACAGGGAAAGAAGGAGTATGTGCAGCTCAAACAGGAAACGAGCAGGGGTATGTGCATCTCGAACATCGAAAGAAGGTACATGCGAATCTACAATAACGAAAGATAAGGGCAGGTTCATCTCGAATAAGACAAGCAGGGGCAAGTTTATCTCTAATATAAATGTTCTGTAGTTACGTTGAAAGTCATGTTTCGCCATTCAAAAAATGTTAAAATTATTCCATTCTTGACCGTCTCCTACGTAATATAGCTTTAACAAGCTAAGCAATGGTTTCGTACGTACATGAACTGTTCCAGTACCTAATGCAAATGTCAATTTTGGTGTAAATCAATGCGGATACGTCCAACGTGAACAAATATGAAATCTAGATTTCTTAATCGTTTGGCAACTCTGACAAACTACGATGCCTAAGGTACCTGTATGACCTTTACTAGTACCGAATAAATATGTATGTCAAATTTAGTGAAAATCAATGCACACGTGTAGATTTGTATTAACAAAGGCATTTCTATAAGTTGAATTAAAAATAGGCTGGCAACACTGACGACAGCTTTATATTGTGTGTTGCGTTTTCTGTTGAATCATCTTGGGTTTTATTATCCTCTGATGCTTTTTTGAGTGTGTTAGCATAGTTCAATTGGTTACTCGCTGGATGTGAGCTTCTATTAATTCTATCTGGTATAATATTCAACGCTTGTGTAGGTCTCTGTGGACACGACGAGGCAGCAGTACGATGTCCCAATTTCTTACACGTACCACAAAAGTTTATGTCTGGAATAATGTTACAGGTGTAACTAAGGTGTTCTTTCCCACATTTATAACATGCTGCAATCTTAGAACACGGTTTGTCTCTGGTATTTTAGACACGTTCTACATGGAAAGGGTCTACCTGAATTTCTGGATTCTTCCGCCCTGTAAATAATATGTCCTATGTAAATACCATTTGTAATCAAACTGCTTACTAGGTTATGATCCTTAGTAAACAGCCTGACGAGTGGAAGCGGTCCTCTATCATTCCTAATTCTCGTGATATTAGTTACCTCCGGGTATTTTTGCTTAACTATTTCTAATAATTCTTTTGTATCTGGATCTGCTGGAATTCCTCTTACAACACATGTGAAAGTGGTCAAGGAAGATGGCTTTTGTGCAATTTTTCGTCCCTCATTCATAACCTGCATCTCTGTCCTTGGTCCGAAATCCTTATCCTTGAAAATTCCTAAAAATCTCTCCTGATTTTCTTTGTTTGGGAATTGTACTCTATATCCGTTTATCCTAGGTATGTAAAACACTTTTGTTTCTAAGTTGGCTAATCTTGTGAGGAAAAACTCTTTCAAAAGCCATTGGATTGTGTAATTCATTTTTCACGTTTTTGAGTATAATTGCATAATTAATAGATGATTGCTCAGTCTCTTGACTAATGTTTCTTTTAAACTGTTCTTGATCTTGTGACCAAATGTCAAGCTTTTATCATTAAAATGCACAATTTGGCACTTCCATTGTGCTATTCAGAACGGAGAAGCTTTCACAGACATGAATGATAGCATTCAGTCCTTTAAATTTATAGTGTTGTTTGCTCTTATGTTAGTGACTTGCTCTTGGTAAGGTTCCTGACCATTCAGTGGACAAACAATCTTACATATTTTTCAAAGATGATGGAATTGTCGAGGATACGCTTATTTTCGCTATTTTCTTCTCAAAAGTGCGAGCCTAACTCAAAATGAAAGGACAAAGAGCTCCATCAGTTAAGGTTTATAAACTTTCGAATGAAGAATACACAGTGCTAAGCTACGTACGTGGAATAAACTACTCCAATAGCCAAGTTTCTCACATTCAATGTAGTAAGGCCTAAGGAAATGTGAAACAGCGCGATTTGTCAAAAGAAATCGAGGAAAAGCAGGAAGGTCTAACTTGAAAAGAAGCTTACCCTTACAAGATCATCCTCACCAGCTCTAGTTCCTTGCCCCTGAAGTTGCAGTATACCCAGAAGAGATAGGAACAAAAAAATGGTGGCTTACCCCAATGTGTTAACCACCTCGTTACGGAAAGTTTTATTTTCTTTTCCTTTTCTCCCCTTCTCCACATATATTCTTTTCTTTTCCGTATTCTTTTCCTTTTCTTGCTACTAGACGAGGGAGTGAGTCCGCCCTTTACTGTTTATTTGAATAAATCCTCCGAGAGTCCAATTTTCTTTGTTAGACGAGTTTAAGGGATCGTCGATGTGAAAGAGAACACAAAAAAGGAACCAAAATATCTGTTCGATTCAATATTCCTTCCTCTTTCTATTTTTTACGTTGATCAGAATATCTTTTGATGTATCTCGTTTAAATATTTTTTGTTTCAGAATTTTTTTCTCTCCTTACAGATACCTGGTAGTTCATTCCCTGTGGAGTATGGCCATCACTTTTCATTGATAGTCTCAGATGTATATCCCAGGCATTGAACTTACTTGTATACCAAATGTCATTGACTAGAAATGGTATTCACATAGTTATATCACCAAATTCGATACGTTGTAAAATTTAATACTATTTCATTAGTTATCTATAATTGATATTATCTTAATTGTGATCAACTGTCTCCAAAGTACTCGGAAACCATATATTTAAAGAATATGTTGATACATATCAGCTTGTTCAACTCGTCAACAAACCCACCGTATATCAGGGGAATCGGTGCTTGATTTGATCATAACTGATAATGTAAACAGTGTGCACACACTCGAAGTGTACGAACCAATAGGAAGTTCTAATCACTGTTTAACTACTGTAACATAATCAAACAACACAGAAGCGAACCAGTATATATAACTTACCGCAATTACTCTTCTTTAGATGAGCGCAAATTTTGTCACAGTGTGAGAGCATTTACCTGGGATGCACTAAAATCACATGAATCAGTCGTTGAAAAAGTTGAATTTTTACAAAAGTCCCTTATAGACTTATTTGATGAACTTGCCCTGATTTCCACTGATAAAATAACAGTCCAGAATCTACCTTACATTTCAAACAACACACAGTTGTTGATGAAATTAAGAGATAGTGCGCACCGTAAATATAAACAAACAAAATTGAAAATACGTTGGGATGAGTATAAACAACTCCATGACTTCACAACAACCGTTATAAGACAGGAAAAGATAGCTTACTTTTTCCATCGCATTAATAACAGCAGTAACCCAAAAGCTATGTAGAATAAACTCCGCAAATTATTAGTGGCAAACCCTTTGCATTGTCTTCCTTGCAACGCAAGCGACCTAAATTTAATAAATAATTTCTTTGTTGGTGTAACTAAATAAAAAATTACTTACAAGTCGGCTATATCTAGAAAAGTGAGTTACTTCAATACACGAAAATTTATCAATCTACCAGAGCCATTTGCATTACGTGAAGTGAAAGAGTTCGAAGTAGAGCGAACAGCAAAAAGCATTAAGTCGAATGCTGCAGCATTTGACTTCATTACAAG
>JAGDQP010040966.1:0-17092 GCA_022664845.1 Lepisma saccharinum | reverse complement strand
GTATAAAAATATAGTTTATACACATACAAAAAGCTGTGAAATGCGAGCAAAACACAAGAAACGCAAACAGTTCAGCCAGTACTATCAGCTCTAAAAAGTTGTGAGAAACAATGCGCAGCTGGGGAGAAATCACGATGGTTCATTGATTTTCGTTCTTACCTTTAGGTTGTTAGATGCGGGTGGCTGCTCGTGCAAACTAGGTTGTACGGAGAGGTGGGAATGAAAATGATTTGTCTTGGCCGAGGACTATGCAAAAAAGAAGAAAAGACAAGAAATATTCTACTTGGGTTTTTTAACTGTTGGTGAAAAATCTTTTACCTATAAATACTGGGTCCATTATTTCAATTTCTAAGTTAAATGGTGTGAAGATCAATAGGGTTTTATTGCTTTGCTCATTGCTCGTAAAGATTATCGGAATTTTAAGGTAAACTGTAATTTTGCACGCGCGACTTCTGGCTCGTTACGTAACACGTGAACTGTAAATACAACTTCGAAATGAACGTTTGTAAGTTCGTAACGTGGATCATTGGTTTAACGATCGAGATAGCCGAATGGTCTAGTGCGCGTGTCCATCGATTACAAGATCATGGGTACACATCCCGTCTAAAACATGGTTTGTGTGTGTCTGTCTGTAGGTTATAAGTAAGATAAATCCATAAAAATAAAGGTCACAATCGCATAACTAAATGTAATGTAGCAGGAAATTAAATAAAATAGATTTTTGAAGGAGCTGGTTAAGACGTTCGCTTCTTAAGTAAAATTCAAGGTTCAATTCCCGGCAGAATAAAGATTTTTTCGTTTTCTTTCTTTAAAATATGTTTTTTATGTTGATATTTATTATTAATAATTTCGTCCTTGCATGTTTCGTAGATTATCTTAGATTAGTGGCCATGGGTTAGAAAAGGTTAGACAAGGTCAGTTTCGGTTATGAAGTGCAATATCCTTGACTCACAGTGTCATGTGCTGAATTGATCTGTCAAGAGTTATGGTGGTGAGTGTTAGTGAAAACATCTTGCCGTTTTTAAACTGGTAAGTGCAGTTAACTGTAGAGAAAATGTTAAATTTCGTGCCGTTGCACAACTTAACAGATCAAACATACTCAGGCTTTGTAAATATTGTTTAATTTAGGATTTGTTTGTGTAGACTCCAGTGTTAAGTTTTCCGTTCTGAAATTTTGAACGCATAAAGCTCGTCCCACTTTTCCCGCCCCGTGTAACATGATTCATCGTCAGTAGCAATACGTACGTGCACTGATTGGAAGATGAATAACGCGATTGTTGGAAATTGTGCGCATAAGCGCCATATAATGGACTCTCAAATGTCAGATTATTGGGCAATATTGGAATATGCGTTTCGGGCTTTTACTGTTTTCGCAGTGCTTAGACTTTGTGTGGGATTTTTTTCTAACGGCAAGCAATTTTGAAAATAACAATATTTTCTTTCCTTTATATATAAGAAAGACCACATTAAAAAACCTATTAAATCTGCACAAAAGTTCCAGAGTTCAGCCAAGTTCTTCACCCCTAAAAACGTGCTGAAATGAAGGATAAATGAGCATAGTTCCTTGGCAACAGCATGTAAAAGGGACACTGTAAGTTGGTCCAACGTTGCGAGGTTCACGATCTTCAAGCCATAAGCCCTAAAACCCACCACGCCCACCACCACCAACCTTAAGGCTCGAACATCATAACCTTGCTACCTAGCGCCAATTTCCAGTGTTCCTCTTACATGCTGTCGCCAGGGAACTTGGCTCATCCATCCTCCATTTCACCACTTTTTAGACCTAACGAACTTGGCTGAGCTTTTTCCACCTCTGGTGTTTCTGTTCAGATACAGAAGTACAACAACATCTTGGCCAAGGATGAAGAACAGAGACAACACCTCTTACAAGTAGGAAGTGACTATCGTTCTCAGTTTCCAGACAGCGTTGTTAGTCCGAATTAAGTATATATGAAAAGAACTTTATGCTAACTAAATAGTTAACAAAGTTTTCAACGTTTCATTTTTGTAATTTCAGGTTTGGTCATTTTTAATAAAGTAGTGTAATATGATTGGGTAATGACTATAAAGATATATAGGTATGGATATTATCCACATTATGCACTTATTTATTCTAAATACATGGATAATGCTGTCATGTATGTTAAAGTTTTACACTGGAAAATATAAAAAGTAAATTCCTGAAGCTCATAAGTACATAGAGTAAATAAATAGATTTTTACCTTCTTAACTTCAATATCTTTGCACTATCCTTTCACCTTGTACAATTGAGCTGAAAGTTGATATAGATTTGAGAGCATCAATCCTCTCACTCTCAATAAATTCATTTGTCCTGATTTTTAAAATGATCCATTTAGCCTCTAATATAACCTAAACATTTTAATATACTCTATTTATGGGGTCCATCAGAGACCCGATTTAAAAAAAATACCTGAGTAGATTAAATATTGCTAAATACATCCGTCTTCTAAAGTCTAATTAAAAAATTTAATATCGTAGACTTATTTGTTTGTATACAAGTGTTCAACGAGTTCTAAAAAATAATGGTAGTTTAGGTGAGCACGCTGTTTTCTAATAAACTACTGTTTTGCGAGAAAAGAAGAACTTATTGCAAAGAGATTATTTCGTAATATTGCAAACGTGATTATTATAGTATAACGAGGCTGTTTTATTGTCACTTACAGTGCGTGATGAAGCATGTCCTACTTAAAAATAGTTTACGCAGATGAAAATGTTACTTTAAAAGTACCACGGGATCAATTTTACCTCATCATGGAAAGGTTATATGCTATGATAATACTGGCAAGCTCACAAACTTTAATATCGCATTTTCTCGCTTCTTCCTGTCTGTAGCTTGAAAACAATAATTTCTCTGAATGCAAGGACAAATTCGTCAACTATCCAACCAGTTACTCTAGTGTAGTTTTCTTCAGAAACTAAGACAAAGTGTTACTATATGTTAACAACATGTCTTATCTTATTTACTCTTCATGGTTAGTCTCTCAAGCGTAAACAATATATACTCCTCTAGATTATCTAGGATATACTCCTCTAGATTATATACTGCTGTAAACAATTCCTTTCCAAGTACTATGTTGGCCCAGTTGCGTCCGAGACCTTGTTTGGATGTCTTTGCAATCGATAAGAACAGTTGGACACCAATGAGTGCAAAGACGTTTGTCGCGCTTGTTTTATCCGCAAATTCTAAGTTGCTCGTGTATATTCTTTTCACATCTTCAGTTTTCCTGCTAGCCCATGTCACAATTACTGACACTGTGGAGTCATCGAAAAATAAGTCAAACACTTTAAAGTGCATGTCTGCTTCATGCTCACTATATTTCGATCTAGATATCAACGTGGCAAGATTTCATATTGCTCATGTTCTTAATCTGTTTGTGCTTAACATATTATATGTATACATGTCTTTCTAGTGATTTTACTACTGTCACAATTCTGCTCCTAATCAGAATTCGCATCACTTACGAATATTTCACTCGCTTCCTCTTGAATTTTGTTTTTATTTAACATCGTTGGGCAAGTTTGAATATTTGCATTTTTGGAAAATAAGGAAATGTCTCCGCAATATCGTTAAAGAACAATTTAGACGGTTCTCTAATATAATTTATTTCTTGTAATTGCAGTAGGTAAATGTTACTACGATATCCTTGATAATAGATTTCTTATAAATTTTGAGGAAGTCAGTTTTTAACAAAACTTGTATCTGTTCAACTTATCTATGAGACTATAGCAGTGTTCGATGTGTACTGTATTGAGCGAAAAGAATACAGATCAAACTGATCAGAGTGATATACCAAAGAGTTATCTTCTACTATGGTGGTTGATGGAGGAAACGTCGAACGTTTAATTCGGTAACTTAAAACTATACTAACGGTTTTTATATTTATTGAATGTGCCACTTCAAAACTCAATAAATCGCCAAATATCCATTGAATATCCAAACAAATAGTATTCTTATAAATGGACGCCTGCTGCTTGTATTTTGTACCTCCATAGGAATTCTTATAGAGATACGACAATATTATCTTCAGGCATCAAAATAGGATCAACGTAGCTTTAAAATGATTTACCACTTGACTCATGTTGCCATTTACGGAAAATTAAAATATTCCAACGAAACAGCAGCTAATGAAGATATAAGTTTCTGGTTGATCAGAGTGAAACATTATGATGTCGCTTCAACTGTACAATATGTAATTCAGAGTATTCATAATGTTCAGTATGTATATCTATTTTGAAAATAGTCTATGTATAAGTAAAACTTTGAAATTCGATTTTTTTAAAGCTTTTGGTGAGATTCTCAAATAGTGACATTTTTCTAAATATAATAATATGACCTTGCAAATGATGTGTTATTTATCCTGTGTTGCTATTTAAGAGAACTTAAGATTTTGCGAATAAACCGCAGCGCAACCGATCATCATCAAATTCAGCCGTTTCCTATCCAGTGATGGATGAAGTCCTCTCCCTTTCTTACCACATATCTCAGTCTGCTGCTATCCTCATCCGTGTAGCTCCTGAAAAAAACTAGATTTCATCTACCCATCTTACATTTGGATGTCGTCTTGGTCGTTTCGTTTCTCTAGGAATCCAATGTACTACATTTGTGGCCCATCTTTCATGTGTTCGTCTAGCTATGTAACCAGCACATTTCAATTTCATCTTCTTCGCATTCGTGATTACATTCTCTACTTTTGTTTGTGCACGAATACAATTATTTCTATTCCTGCCAATCCTAGTTATTCCTAGCATGCACATCTTCATTGTTCCTTATGTGACTCTTAAGTTGTTTGAGAATTCATTATCCAAGCTTCACAACCGTACATCATCACAGCTAAGAAACATTGATTATAAACTTTACGCTGCAGACACATTGGTAGTTTGTGTTTCAAAATTAAGTATAGTTTTCCAATCGAACTTCACGCTACTTTACATCTTCTATTTATTTCATCAGTCAACTTGTCATTCGATAATTTGAGCTGACTGAGGTGAACATACTCATCAACTATGCCTATTGTTCCTCAGTTAATCTTTATTTTCTTATTTGCAGCATGTTGATTGTACATTACTTTTGTTTTACTTAAATTCATTTTAGGGCCTATTTTCGAACTCTCATTACACAGTTTTTTTAAATCTGGTTTGTAGTTATTCTGCACTTGAAGCAAACAGGACTATATCATCAGCAAATCGTAGGTGATAAAAATATTCGCCATTAAGTTTTATTCCAACTTCATCCCAGTTTAAACTTTGGAATACTCTCTCCAGGACTGCCCAGAACACTTTTGGAGAAGTTGAATTTCTTTGCCTCACCCCTTTGTAATGATAGATTTAGCAGTCGAGTAGATATTTCGCAGTAACGTGATGTATTCACTTTCGATGATTTGATGTTCAAATCATTTAAGTACTGATGCCAAGGAGACCAAACCGAAAGCCTTTTCAAAATCTATGAATCCCAATTGTGCTTTACCCATTGCGCATTGTGCTAAATCCACGACAAAATCCGGCATGTTCCCTTCCCTGGTTAATATACAAGTCTCGTTCAATATCATTCAAAATAAGTCTTGAATCATTTGGTGAACATTTGGCATAAAACTGAGTGCAGACTACGTAATTGATCTGTAGTTTTCGACGCGTTCCTTGTCCTCTCTCTTGAACAGCAAAATGATAATAACATTGTTCGAACATGACAGTATTTATCTCTTTCTCAGGCACATCAAGAATCATTTAGCAAGTTCTTCTTTCATCTTTTCACCTCCCCATATAAACATATCTGCTTTGAGTCCATCTTTTCCTGGCGATTATCCGTTCTTCATCCCTCGAAGTAATTAATCCACTTCTTTCATTACGTCTAGGACTTCTACATCATTTTCTTCTCATCCATCATTTCGGAGTAGTACAACTCTCCGCAGAAATAACCTCCTTATTTCGTGTTACGGTCCTGTCTGGCCCCTTATTTGTAATTATTTGCTTTCTCCTTATCATCAGCTGCTTTTTTATTTTCTTCAGGTTCTTGTTTTCCTCGATTATATTTCTAACAAGATGCTCGTTGTATCATCGTACATGCTCTCTCATTTTTTGCTTACGGTTTTATTTAGTTATATGTACTCGATGTTCTTTATGTAACTTTCGTCTTCTTTCACTTCTCTTCTTTTCTATCTCAAGAGTTTAGTCTTCTTCTGAGATTTTGCTCTCTTTTTCTTCTTCATGCCTGCTACTTACTTGGCTGTTTCTCTTGTTATCTCAGTCAGTATTTTTGTTCTGGCATTGATGTATTGTTCATCCTCTAACTCTTCCAAGGCACTGAATTTTTTCCCTTGTTCTATCTCGAATCTCTGTGTTTCCTAGATATTTTAGATCTAACACGCGCGGATTTTATCTGATAAGCTTCTTTCTTTCAAATCTAGTAGTTAGTTTCAGCTTACATCTCACCATTCTATGATCACTCGAGATTTCGAAAATATTCAGAACAGACACGTCTTGCAGAATTTTCGTGTTATTTGATAAAATATAGTATATCTTGTTTTTATTCCCATTTGGGCCTTCCTATGTTCACTACATCTGGGGCGGCTTCTTGAAAAGTGAATTGTAAATTAACAGTCTGTTGGCTTCTGAGAATTCCACTAACTTCTCTCCTCTCTTCTTTCTGTTGTCAAATCCCTAAGTTTCCTACTTTCGTGTCACTGTTCTGCTTAGTTCCTACTTTCCCATTAAAGTCTCCCATTACAATTTTGTAATGCTATTTGCTACTATGTAAGTTCTCCTGTATCTCATCGTATATGTGTTCGATTTCCTCCTCCGGATGAGATGTTGTTGGAGTATTCACTTGCATAACTTCCATACTACATTTTCTTGTATTTCGTAATTATTCCCGGTGCGATTCTAGCTGAAGTTCCTTCAATTTCTGGGATCCGTGACTTCAGGTCTTTATTAATTATGAAATCAACGCCTGTTAGTTTGCCATTTTCTGATCCTTTGAATATAACATGTGTCCTGTCAGTAATTCCAACTGTTATCATTTTCTTCCACAATTCGAATAGTCCTGTGATGTCCCACTTAATACTCTTAAGTTCATTCTGTAATTCTTCTAATTTGTACTTTCCTGAAGTGACTGACAGTTGAGAATTGCCACGTATAGCTCCATTCGAGTTACCGTGTCGGTGTCCGAGCAGTATACAGTCTAAACCCGTGCAGTCTGACCCTCTGACTTCCTGGAAGACTGGCAGCTGCCTACGGCAGATGCATTCCATCATCCGGGCAATGAGGACCTTCGAGATTGTTCCCTTACTTGTACCATCATGTGTAAAGAAAAGAAGGGTGCGGACATTTGACTCACCACGCTGTCTGCTAATGAGGGTTGGTGAGGAGTCCATCAATGTTCGTTCGCCAAGCAGTTGCTTGGGTAATAAAAGTCCCTAAAACATGAAAGTATGGATTGGACATTAGGTGTCTACCCCGGTTGGTTCCTTTAAGCTTTAGCAAGAAGAATTAAGGTGTATCCTCCCAGTTACTGACAAAAGCATTTTGGGGCGACAGTCCGGGTTTGCCTGGCCTGTCCCGGTTTAGGCGAAATAAAATGTATTAGGTTTTATATTCATAATGCATTAAGGATATAAAACCTAATACATTTTATTTCCATTTCTTTTAAGTATTATTACATAAAAATATAATGAGATTGTTATACTATTCTCATCTAATTTTAACCTTTCACTCCCAGCACTGTTAAGGGGCCTCAATAAAAGCGCCTCCTTTTAAAGATATTTGAAATTAATGTAAAATGACGAGAGATAATAATATTGTGGAAAGCTTTTCTAATCGTGTTTCAGAATATATGTTGGTGAACTAACTCGGGCATTCACAGCGTTTGTTATCGATAGGAGAATTGAAAGCTATAATGTGTGTGTGTCTCTGAGAAATATACATTTAGCACTAAAGTTATCACACGAAAACTAGTTTAGTATTATAATATTTTTTACCATCACTTGGGTCTACTTTGTTTTATGAAAATTCATGTGCCAATTGATGCATATACCTACCATTAAACCAACTGCAGATTTAAAAATAACAGTCCTGTACTGGTTATTATCTACAAAAGGAATACTTTTTCTGCAATCTTGCAGTATCTTCTTGTATTATGAATTCATATTCTGCCATTCGTTTAGCAAAAATTTTAAGAGTGCAGCATATTGTTGAAAGGAGAGAAATTATAGAGGACACATGTTTCTAAAAAGATATAGGCATAAACAATCCATATACTTTAAATAAAAACAATGTAAATCAAAATTAATATAAGCGTATTTTTGTAGTTCTGTATTTGAAAGGCGAAAATAATATACTGTTTGATGATAGAGAATATTATTTACACTTACCTTGAAATAATCTTATTAACCTGGAACCTACAATTAAACCAGAAATCTAATTATAATTTTCAATTTCTATTGAATTCAATTTTTTCCTCTAATATTTTCCGATGCCTATGGGATTAATTTTCAGTATTTACGCTGTTACCTGTTGATAGATGAATTCTTACACTTGAAAGAACACATTATCAGAGAATGACACAAGAATTGTAAGTATTGGAAGGTACTGTGTTGAAAGCAATTGTATCACTTCAATCTGTTCCACTCTGCTAATCAACACTTACACAACATGCTTAAAGCAACAACAAAGCAGTTATGTCAAACAATAACACCTCCGCTTAGAAGTCAACATTTCTTATAGATCCACAAAATTGCAAAATGCTGTGGGAAAGGAAATTTCAAATTACATATAAAAGATACAAAACTTACGTTTGTATTTTCCATTGCTTTTGGTTTTAATATTGCTTTAAAGAATCAATACACTATTCTTCCTTGTTCTTATCAGAAGTTTCAAATCGGTTTGCTCCTGTAAAAGTGTGAAGACACTTTTGCGTCAACATATATATTAAATTTACTTTCCGTCTGAATATGATTTTCAAATAGCGATAGCTTCATTATAAGTCTACAACGAAGAAAAGAAACGATCTTCGAGCTTTAGTGGAAATGGGAATACTATCAGCAGTTGAACTAAAATATTATTGAGGGAAACCTATTAAGATATACATTTTATTAATACCAATGATTACACATACAGAAGAGTTTGCAGGTTTGAAGACATTGTTATTTTCCGTTTTAAGTCACGACACATTTAAACAATTTCGAAATGCTTGAACGTGACTAAGGAACTAAGCTACACAACACATTACGCTCATAATATTTTCCAAATTAGAATTCATTGTGACTATTGAAAGTAAATTATAACAAACGTGCTTGCCTCTGATCTAATTTTAAAATATGTTGCTTTCGTTATAGTTAATTATAAAAAACAAGAGTAAAGTTTCTCTAAATAAATGCTATGCGCTATATATAAGTTTGGTAAGTCACGCGTATTGATTCATTTAGCTTTTGAATTTGTTCGTAAAATTATTAATACGCACCTAGATAATATTTATTTATCTAATAGTATTAATAGACTGTTGATTTTATATTAATGCCAAGCATTGGTAATATAATGTGGTATAGCAAGTTGAAGGAAAGCGTATTTTAACCTAATCAATTCTATTATAGTGTAAAATATTTGTCTGATGAAATTATTTTAATCTCGTATTTTATTAAATTTGTTAAAATGGTTTGATTTCCAAAGGAAGTTTTTGCTTTGCATCCCTATCTCCACGTTAAGAAGCTAGATTCTGTATGTGAGAATGCTAACCAATCGTTGACAGTGTTCTAGTTTTGATACTCGAAAAAATCTAAATGGATGGCGGAATCACAATCAGGAATGCATGTTAATTCTCTAACTAACACGCGAGCGTCATTTATTACAACAGAGTTAAAATATCTATGTAATTTTATAACCCTGGCATAATTAATATTTGGCAGCACAAGAAAAAAGCAAGAAAGTAACATCTGATATTATCGGAATATTAATTGAGGAAGGTTGTATAATATTAATTTTTAGGGTTCGCTGAAACGTAAAGTGCGTAGAACATAGTCACGAATAAAACGTGGGAGAAACATGTTTTAGCACATATTTTGTATACTTATCAGTAAGAAAATTTTCTGGAGTGCGATAGAGAGTAATTGTAATCGTTTCTAGATGAGCTGCCCCAGCGCATAAAACAATTCAGCTTTTCCTTGTTCGTGTAGTATATTAGAAATGCCAGGGTCACATACGTAGCAAACATTGTGAAATTTCGATGGTTTAAAAACACAAACTGTTCTACTAATTTTTACATACTTGTCAAAACTTAACATGAACGCAGTTGTGTATGATTACTATCACTTTGTGCTAATCAAATGTGACATAAGACTGATTGCCAGAACGTTATCCTCAAAGACTGGATATAACTTCTCATAAAAATGATGTAATTATTACTGAAAATAATTTATTTTCTTTGAATGTTTGCTGTATGCACAGTCATTGACTCTTCTTTCCCTTTATTTATTTTAAGGTGGATACCAGTTTCTTAGTATTAATAATACTTCCATGTTCCCATTACTTTCACTATGTTAACGTTCTAAAATAGTTTAATAATGAATTACCTTAAAATGTTATTAAAGAAGTTTCTTATTAATTTGAGTTTCCGTATTTGACTGAGATTTTAAAAAAATATAAAGTTGTGCAGTTCAGCTAAGCTTTATACTTCTTCACATTTTCTATAGCTTCACAAACATATTTTAAGATATCAGTTCAGTCGGAAATAAACTGAACTTTGGCTGACACGGCGTAGTAAGTCGAACAGCCAGCCAACTTGTGGATGCGCACGGGGAGTAGCAGATGTGGTATGACTACTGTAGCAGACATTTAGTTAGTCCACCTCTCCAAAAAAACACAGTTATGTGCGTTTTCGACTGTTAAGCCGGTCTTCGAGGGTGCTACGATTACGCTTCAAGGGCAGTGAATGAACATAAAATGTTGTGGAAACTGGATAACGAACGTTTACGGAGACGTACTCTGCTACTACAAACGTACAGGGAAAAAGCAACATCACCGACCCAAGTTTACGAGTGGCATAAATGATTCAAAAGTAGCAAAGATAATCCATATCTAGGAAAACTCAGTTTTGAACGAACTGAACAAATTATTCCCAAGGTTTATGAAGATGTCAGGCAAAACTGCAGACAGGCCATAAATAACTTCTCAAACGTGATAGCAACCTTTCATGACTCTATTCCCCGCAATGATTTGAAGATGCAACTTGATTGTGAGCACATTGTTCTCAGAATGTTAACCAGTGAGCAAGGAGAGAAGGGCGAACTGGTTAGAGGAGAATTAGTTGACAGGATGCACTTATTTCGATCTTTTCACCACATGTGATGAAACATTGTGTTTTCTGTAAGATCTACAATCCAATTGCCAGTCATCTACAGGGAATCACAATCCTTCTCCAGGACAGAAACGATTTCGCAGACAGATCAAATATACAGTTTAAGCTGTAAGTGTTCTTCGATATATAAAGCTTACCTTATTTCGAATTCATTCCTGGAAGTCAAATTATTATTTATCCGTCGTCTTCCTGATGCAGTGCGACGAAAAAGCCTAATTTGTGACAAAACAAGAACTGGTTCTCCATCATGTCTGTCAATCAAAGAATAACATATCTTTTCTTCCTCAGACTCTGCATTTTCGAATCCTCCTCGAACTCATTACTACCTAAAAAAATAACTCTATGGCTTATGGAACTCGCATTTTCATCGCCACAGTAACAAACGTTCGCCACTGTATTATATCCTGGGCAATCAATACAGTTTTCATCACGAACACTTACTTCCCAAAGATCTCTTCTAATATTCTCCTAACAAAGACGTTTTAGTCTTGCCAATGGCCTCCTTCCATCCGGCCTTCCAACCAGGATTGAACATAATTGACGTTTTGAGTTCTTCATTATGCAGTCTCCTCCACTCTCCAGTCATCTCAAAACTTCATTTTCAGAATCACGTAATTTATGTTTATCTGCTAGGGTCGTACTCCAATTTTCGCAACAGTAAAGTATTACAGGCGGAAGAATAACCGTCCTGTATATTTTCAATTTCAATTTCCTTCATATTAATCGCGATGTTAGAAGTTTCTGGACTGAATAGAAACATGCGTTCCCCGATACTAAGTGACATTTTATTTCTTCCGTGACTTAATTTTTGCTTGTTACGTATACTCCAAAGTATTTAAATTTGTTTACTTTCTCTATGACCGCATCTCTAATTCTTATGTTTTTGTTGCCTTCATTCTATGTGTTTCGCCTTGTTATAATGTATTTTGTTATATCTATGTTTAGCTGTAGAACTATCTCATCGCACGCTTCTACTAAGACATCGGTGTTGCTTTGTACTGCATTTATATCGGTTCCTACTAACTCTACATCATCCGCGTATACAAACAGTTGATTCAAACAATTCAATGACAGTCCTTTTTTGTCCCCTTTAATTTTTAAAACCGCATATTCTAACGCAAAGCTAAACAGTGGTGGGGACAAGACATCGCCTTATCTCAATCCATTGCGAATCTTGGAAACATATATTACCTATCCGTACCCTGCGTATGCGGTCGTTGAGACACATTTTCACTAGTTGAATCACTTTTTGGGGAATTCCAAATCGTATCAGGATACTGTACGACCTTTCCCTATTGATAGAATCATATGCTTTCTTAAAATTAGTGAATAGCTGATGAATCGTCCCATTGTATTCCCATTTATTCTCCAAAATTTGTCTCCAGGCAAAAATCTGGTTCAACGTGGATCTATTTCTTCTAAAACCACATTGGTGATTTCCAATTATTTCATCTGAGTATACACTTAGGAGTGTTAACAGAATATTACTTAATACCTTGTAATAGATTGAAAGTAACGAGATTTCGCGGTAATTATTAGAGTTCGATCTATCGCCTTCATTTTGTAAATCGGAACTATTATTGAGGTTTTCCATCCCTTTGGGAGTAAAGTGTAATTTGGTTATTGCGAGTCTAGGAAAATTGTCTTTGAGAAATCCGAGAAGAAGCACGTGGAATGGCATATCGTTGTGAAGTTATTTAGTAAACAAACCTCAGTGGAAAATCTACGTAAATGCAATTAATATTTTTCAATGTAATTAAAGGAAAAGGGTTTTGAATAATTGTTGAGGAGAGTAAACGCGGAACTTGTAACTAAAAAGGTAGGTGAATTAACTAATTATTTTTTTTATCAGTCTGAAATCACGAGCTTAGATAAAAATATGGACAACGACAAATCGTAAATAGGGATTGTAAAAATTCCATGTTAATCTTAAATAATCATATTAACTGATTTGGATAATAACAAGATAACTAGTTTGCCGGTAAAGATTGTTAGGAGTGATTTTTTTTAATACCGGATTGTAAGCATTCTGAAAGTATTTTTATAACCAATAAAATGTAATTGTTAATTATGGATATATTTTGAAGGGTTTGATAAAAGTGATAACCTATTCCATATTATTTTGTAATTATTTGCCAAGAGGTCATGAATCACGGAGTGAATCTTCCACGTCTTAAACATTTTTAAATCCCCGGATATAATTGTAAAATGGACAAGTGCCATGAGGTTATGTTAGTTTTCTTTTGTTGATTTGGCCATTCCATTGAATCTAGTTATTTCATATTCTTATGTTTTGTCGAGGGCATGAAGTGAGTGTGTTTTCTGATTACAGGGAAAAGTCTGGATTAAACTATAGGATGATAAAATTTCTAGTTTCCATGCTAGATTGATTGGGCTTAATTGCGAGTAACCTGTTAGGTTGTAATTTGAATTGTTGGTTTTTGTATTTTTTCCAGAGTGAGATAATAAAAGTCAGGTAAATTGTTTTTGGTTTAAGTGTCATCAAGGTGAGTTCTGGGGTGATGGACTGGGTTTGAATTTCCAGAGAATGTACTTTTGGGTGTTAAACTGCACAATTGTTTGCTTCAGTTTGTGAAATCCTGACGGTTTTGAGTTCCGTTTGTGGAGTCTTGTTTCTACTTGCGCTGATGGTAATGTCATTGTAATTATTGGGGATCTGATTTATAATTGGGTTTGTCGAGAAGAAGTGAGTCATTAGGCATTTCATTATTAGTGCAACGAAGGATCGAAGGAATTGTTTTACACAATCTTGGTTTGGCGTGGCAGCGAGCGATGGCGGGTTAGTCCTGGAAAAATTCCTTGCAGTGATTGGTTCTTTTGATTTGAAATTCAGGATTGATTTATTGTGGTTTTCGGCTTTAGATGAGGATCGACTGATTCTTTTAATCAACTAGGGTTCGGAAGGTTAGGTCGTTCTGTACTTCTTAAACATTTTAATTGATTTTTCGGATTATTGCTGTATAGAGTGTTCTATTGGAAGGAAGGTGATTGCACTTGATATTTGTTTTCGCAATTAAGTCAGAAACTATGGGACTTGTCTAATATGAATCTTAAATTTTCAATATTTGAATCATATCAGACTGATGGAGGATTTTGCTTAAGAGAAAAACTTGGATGACATTGTCTGAAGTTGTGAAATTAATATCTAATCCAAACCAAATTTAATAAATTAATAAATTAAGGAAAGTCTTATATAATTTGTAATATTTGATGAGATATTCGAATTTTTGACATAACTCGAAATTTAGAATTAAGTAGAACTAGCACTAAAATTGTAATTAATTGATTTAAACAAGGAGTTTTGGTTGAGGATGACTGGTCAAGAGTCAATTAAATTAAAGAGTATTAAATCAAGGATTACATTTTGAGAATTGACGCCCAGTGGTTTGAAATTGAATTCTTCATTTCTCGCTTAAATTTTGAATCGTTTCGGGAGAAGATTATAATTAGTAGGAAACCCATTTCTGCTCCTTTTGATGGTTTTGTATATTTGAATTCAGCCCTCGTTTTCTTTGGCAAGTATGTATTTTCTGTTACTTGCGATTTGACTTAATATTTTTAATATTAAATATATAAACTATGTTTTGTGTTAAATTATTATTCTTGGATTGAAGTGTTGATATAGTTATTGAATTGTTCCAAAGGGAGTTTTGAGACATTGAATTGAAGAAATTGTTGATAATATATTTTAATTATTTTTGAAAATTATTTTAATAGTTCCGATTAGTGGATGATGCACTAATTGTCTTTTATTCTTTCATCAATTGAGCTGAAATTGTAATAAAGTGATTCCAGAGGTATCAATTCATTTCAGTTAGATTATATTTATAATTTGGTAATCTGAACTGTTGATTTTAGCGTCCATAAAGGCGAAAGAGCATCTTGTTTTACCCAGAAAATTTATTTTTTCGCGAAATTATGAGTTTCCTGCGGTGATCTATTGGAGAGGTTACAAGACGCAAGCATCAAATAGGATATTTTGATTTAAGTACATTCATTTAAAACAATTTAAGGGGAGATCGTGCAAAGTTATGTGTCAGGGCTAGATTTCAATGTTATTTTTCACTGTCCCACTACTTGACGTAGGAATACACTCTGTGAAAAATATGAAATTATTTTCCTTTGTCCACTTAGGATTGTAGTAGTATAGTTTATAAACACTCCCAAGAGTAAAAAATATAACATTTAATAGAAACATTCAGGCTGCTTTAGCTAATTACGTTTTGTAATAAACAGTTTATAATGTTTTGGATAACAACAAGAAGTTTCTATGTGGTTCGTATTATCGAATGTTTCATTATTCTCATGCGCAGTCTCTCATGCACAGTCTATCCTACCCGTGTTCACTAACTTACCTACCCTAGCAGGTAGCGCAAATGAAGGGTTTTGAATATATTATTCTTATTATCCATACAATGACGCATATGCATACATTATACATGTAAGATTTATAGAATGTTATTGCGAATTATATACAAATGAATACCTTTAATTTTTTTTAGACTTTCAGATATAGAATAAAATTTTGATACATACATTTTCTCAAAACTTTATGATAATAATATTTTGGTGTTAATTTTAATTTTCTCACTGCTAAAGCTTTTGATAAACAAGTTGGCATTAAAGCATAATACCTTGAAGTGCTTTAATTGATTCCAGGTGTTAATCTAATTTGAAATCAATGACATACAATGAAACTTTTCTATGATTTCCAGTAAATTTGCTGTATTTAGAGGTATGTTCCTCTTGTAATATCAGCGAAGTTGATCTGGACTAATATTGCATCACTGACTTCGAAAGTCAACAATTCATTTTATTTAATTCTTAGTGCAGCGTGCATTAAGAAAAATTTACCGTATGCAAGATGTTGAATTACAATTACGTAATTATTCTCGGTCAGTAGCTAAAACGCACTATGCATTACGTAATTACAATTTTATTTGTATGGCATTTATATTGGTACTCATTAGTTCTACTTATTACCATAGACTTTCTACTTGATTACGCACGATTTGTTCCACTCCATTACGATAAAACTGTAACATAGAACAAAGTAATAGTTGAAGCAATTCGTTAAATCAGCTATGAAATTATTCGGACATTTTATCTTCAGTATTGTTTAAGCTATCATTAAAGTAGTTCTAACAAGAAAGTGGCCACTTATCAACATTCTATTTTGATCTTTCATTCTGAAACCACTCTCGTTGCAGGAAAATATTGATGTTACGCGAATGGAAGTAATATGTTGGCACATATGTACACATTAAGTACAATGAGTAGCTAACGTCCAAATCACATAACAATTACCTTACCGATGTTTTAATATGATAGGACATTAATATTTAATTTTCATATTTTGAATAGCAAATTGGTTGTAGTGACCTAACATTGCAACTCAAAATACGACACGAGCTTAGAAATACCACGTAGAACGAGAACTGGTTTCCTGTGTAGGTTTCAGGTAAATAGAGAATAAAAGAAATACGAACAAAGAGTAATTTTTTCCATTTTACAACAATTATAGATCATTCATTCCTCTTCGAGGCTAATAGCAAACACGTTAATTACAAATTACAGGACAATGATTAGTCGCAAATCGGCGTGGAGAACTGTGCAGCATAAGAGTGCAATGTACAAATTCAAAACGAACAATTACATGTATCTAATATGTAGACGTTAACAACACATAAAATCGGATCGTCAAATTTA
>JAGDQP010040965.1:0-10669 GCA_022664845.1 Lepisma saccharinum | reverse complement strand
CTCCAGGGCAGGGATCAAATATCTCCAGGACACCGATCAAATATCTCTAGGACACCGATCAAATATCTCCAAGAATTTTTTCAAATATCTCCTGGACACCGATCAACTTTCTCCAGACACAGAACAAATATAACCAGGAGAACGATCAAAAATCATCAGGACACCGATCAAATGTCTCCAGGACACCAATCAAATATCTCTATGACACCCAACAAATATATCTAAGACACTCACCAATTATCGAAAGGACACCCATCAAATATCTCCAGGACACAGGTTAAATATCTCCATAACACCCATCAAATATCTCCTGGACACCCATCAAATATCTCCAGGACACCGATCAGATATCTCCAGGACACCAATCAAATATCACCAAGACACCGATCAAATATCTTCAGGACACCCATCAAATATTTCCAGGACGCCCATCAAATATTTCCAGGACACCGATCAAATTTCTCCAGACACCAATCAAGTATCTCCAGGACACCGATCAAAAATCATCAGGACACCGATCAAAAATCTCCAGGACACCGATCAAATACCTCCAGGACACCCATAAAGTATTTAAAGGCCACACATGAAATATCTCCGGGACACAAATTAAATATCTCCGAGACACCCATCAAATATCTCCGGGACACCCATCAAATATCTCCAGGACACCGATCAATAATCTCCAGGACATTGATCAAAAATCTGCTGGACACCCATAAAATATCTCCAGAGCACCCATCAAATATATCCAGGACACCCATCAAATATGTCCAGGACACCAATCAAAAATCTCCTTTACTCCGGTCAAATATCTCCAGGAAATCGAACAAATATCTCCAGGTAACCGATCAAATATCTCCAGGATATTGATCGAATATCTCCAGGACACCGATTAAAAAATCTCCAGAACACCCAACAGGTATCTCCAGGACACTAAACAATTATCTCCAAGATACACACCAAATATCTCCAAGACACCGATCAAATATGTCCAGGACATCAACCAAATATCTCCTGGACACCGATCAAATATCTCCAGGACATTGATCAAAAATCTGCTGGACACCCATAAAATATCTCCAGAGCACCCATCAAAAATATCCAGGACACCCACCAAATATCTCCACGACACCCATCAAATATCTCCAGAGCACCTTCAAAAATCTCCAGGACACCCATCAAATATATCCAGGACATCCATCAAATATCTCCAGGACACCGATCAAATATTTTCAGGACACCCATCAAATATTTAACGGACACACGTGAAATATCTCCGGGACACAAATAAATATCTCCGGGACACCCCATAAATATCACCAGGACACCGATCAAATATCTCTGGGACACCGATCAAATACCTCCAAGAAATTTTTCAAATATGTCCAGGACACCGATCAAATATCTCCAGGAAACCGATCAAATATCTCCATGACACCGATCAAATATCTCAAGGACACCGATCCAATATCTCCGGGAAACCGATCAAATATCTCCAGAACACCCACCAAATATCTCCAAGACACCGTTTAAATATCTCCAGGACACCCATGAAATAACTCCAGGACACTAAACAATTATCTCCAGGATACACACCAAATATCTCCAAGACACCGATCAAATATCTCCAGGACATCCACCAAATATCTCCTGGACACCGATCAAATATCTCCAGGACATTGATCAAATATCTCCTGGACACCGTTTAAATATATCCAGGACACCCATCAGATATCTCCAGGACACTAAACAATTATCTCCAGGATACACGCCAGATATCTCCAAGACACCGATCAAATATCTCCAGGACATCCACCAAATATCTCCAGGACACATATCAAATATATCCAGGACACACATCAAATATCAACAGGACACCCATCAAATATCTCCAGAACACCCACCAGGTATCTCCAGGACACCCACCAAATATGTCCACGACGCCCATCAAATATCTCCGGAGCACCCATCAAATATCTCCAGGACACCCATCAAATATGTCCTGGACACCCATCAAATATGTCCTGGACACCCATCAAATATCTGTAGGACACCCATCAAATATCTCCAGGAAACCGATCAAATATTTTCAGGACACCCATCAAATATTTAACGGACACACGTGAAATATCACCGTGACACCCATCAAATATCTCCAGGACACCCATCAAATATCTCCAGGAAACCGATCAAATATTTTTAGGACACCCATCAAATATTTAACGGACACACGTGAAATATCTCCGGGACACAAATTAAATATCTCCATGACACCCATCAAATATCTCCACGACACCGATCAAAATTTTCCAAACCGATCAAATATCTCCAGGACACCGATCAAAAATCATCAGGACACCGATCAAATATCTCCAGGACACCAATCAATTATCCCCAAGACACCCATCAAATACTTCCAGGACACCCATCCAATATCTAAAGGACACCGATCAAAAATCTAAATGACTCCGATCAAATAACTCCAGGACAGGGATCAAATATCTCCATGACACCGACCAAATATCTCTAGGACACCGATCAAATATCTCCAAGAAATTTTTCAAATATTTCCAGGACACCGATCAAATATCTCCAGGAAAACGATCAAATATCTAAAGGACTTTGATCAAATATCTCCAGGACACCGATCAAATATCTCCAGAACACCGATCAAATATCTCCAGGAAACCGATCAAATATCTATAGGACACCCTTCAAATATCTCCAGGTCACCCACCAAATATCTCCAGGACACAAATCAAATATCTCCAGGACACCCATCAAATATCTCCCGGACATCCATCAAATATCACCGGGACACCCATCAAATTTCTCCATGACACTCATCAAATATCTCCGGGACACCCAACAAATATCTGCAGGACACCGATATGTACAGAAGGAATGTCGAAGTGTACAGAAGGAATTTAAAAATTTGAAAAAAGTGTCAACACTGATATCTGGAGAACAACGTCGGACCAGGAATACCTTTTCGACCTTTCCCTGTGCCAAACGTCGGCACTATTGCGACCGGTAATTTTTTTAACATTAGTTGACTCTCTTACGCGTGGCTTTCATTGAGATTTTGCGTCTACCTATAAAAAACAACAACTAAAATCTCGGAGTCAACCTTTATTTTCATAATAGAACATCTTCCCTTAATTTTATCTTTGATTCTCTTACCGCTTATTAACGAGATACAATTAATGTACTTTGTCTAGCGTATAATACTTTTTTTTAATTTACATCTACAACAACAGCACGTGAAATAAAATAATACCCTACAGACAATGCTTTTATATAACTGCCAGAACTGTAATACAGAACTATGATGGAGAAGGAAAGCGCATTAAACATTTCTTAACTTCTTTCGTAAAAACTTATTAATTTTCTTTTTATTATTATTTAGGGGTAGAGATGCAGATATTTTACCGGTAGGGCTAAAAAATTTACCAAGTTTGAGATTAAAATCTGTGGCCGATACAGAAGTCTCACCAACCTAACATATGACCGCTATTTTATTTATGAATTATGATAATCTCTGCCAGAGACGATAGTCAGATCTGGAATCCGAATTTCCAGTTCTGATTTGCCACTCACCCTGTTCCCGGTCTGTTGGATGTTTTATTTTTATTTGTCCTGTTTCAGAAAAAGAAGCGGATTAATATCTTTGCACAATTCATGCTAAGTATTCCCCCATTTTTTATTTTCTGGTAATATTTTTTTAGGTAGGCCTACATTATTTTGCTCTAATTATTTTCTTTGAGTTGCTGGTATTATGGTTTACATGATATTATATTTTCTCTGAGATAATACATCATATTAATCAGTTGCGTCAAGTTTTGAGCTGTTCAAGTTGAGGTATTCTAGTTTACAATATTTATATTTTACAGTGGGAAGTGGTGTTTTAGGTATTGTTCACCAATCTTGGTTTTCGATTACGTGTTTTTTTCTGCACAAGAAGTTGCACTTCTACTCTTCTGTGCTTTTTTGGGTCTGTTTCTATCCCCTGTGGTTTATGCAACCCATCATAGTTAGTTAGCTGTGCGGGTAATTCTATTTTCCATAATTGGCAACCCTACTATCCAGTGACATGTCAAGCAAGTCTCTAAGTCTTCTAGTTCCAGATATAAAAGTCTGAGTTGTACCCCAACCCCCGTTTCACCCTATAGGGGGTGTCTGATACAAAAAGTAAGATAGCCATTCCTAATGAATTAACGAGAGCTTTCAAATGACACCTCAAGCAAGTTCCTACGTCATCTGGTTCCTGAGATATAATTTCTTGCAACAGACAGACAGACAGACGGACAGACAGGAGCGGCATATAAAGCCCTTATTTTAGTTTTTGCTATCAAGGGACCTAAAACCGACACCCCAAATTGTTCTTTACTTCCATTTTGAAGCTAGCTGAACCCAAATCTTTTTCCTTTTTTCTACCCCTACTGTGTTTGAATAGTAGTCTAGGGGGGGGTCAAATCAAAAACTTCACGGTGGACCACCAATATTTGAGGTTGAAAACTCCCGGGGACTCTGATACTAAAACTGTTTTCAGTTTCTCCATATCATTTATACTTTTAGAGTCATTGCAATTTATATTTTGATTACAAGGGGTTCTTGCACTAAACCAATAAGAATACACAGAAGTACTTAAGATGGCCTCATGACCGTAATTTCTGCACTGTAGCTTCGTAACTTGGTTCCTATGTCTTTTCGTCCTTTCCGAATGGAACGCCAAGGTCAAGTTTTCTCTTTTTTTCACCTAACCCTCTTTTCGTGATCCAAATAGGAGCCCTTCACTGTTTTCAATATGTATGTGCAAATACACACACATTGACACTGTGAGTTCTGTACGTTCTGAGGAACAAGACAGCAAGAACTGGTGGGAGAAATGAGCGCATACGCAGTTAAGTGTGTTAGACAAGACGCGTCAGTATTGCGAACGTCTATGCGGATTTCATTAAAGGCATTGAATGAGTGAAAAATTTATACACCTTTATACGATTAACGAGCGCAGCGCCAAATATCTAGAGGACACCTATCAAATATCTCCAGGACACCAATCAAATAACTCCAGGACACCCACCAAATATATCCAGGACACCAATCAAATATCTCCAGAAAACCGATCAAATATCTCCAGGATATTTTTCAAATATCTCCAGGACATCAATCAAATATCTCCAAGACACCCACCCATCAAATATCTCCATGACATTGATCAAATTTCCAAGGACACCCATCAAATATCTCCAGAGAACCCATCAATTTTCTCAAGGACACCGATCATATAACTCCAGGACACTCATCAAATATCTCCAGGAAACAAATCAAATATCTCCGGGACACTGATCAAATATCTGAAGGACACCGATCAAATATCTCCAGGACACCGACCAAATATCTCCAGGACATTTTTCAAATATCTCCAGGACATCAATCAAATATCTCCAAGACACCCATCAAATATCTCCAGGACACCCATCAAATATCACCAGGACACCCATCAATTATCTCCAGGACACCGATCAAATATCTCCAGGAAACCGATCAAATATCTCCAGGAAACAGATCAAGTATCTCCAGGACACCGATCAAATATCCCCAGGATATTTTCCAAATATCTCCAGGACACCAATCAAATAACTCCAGGACACCCATCAAATATCTCCAGAGCACCCATCAAATTCCTCCAGGACTCCCAACAAATATCTCCCGGACACTGATCAAATATCTGCAGGACACCGATCAAATATCTCTAGGACGCCCATCAAATTCTCCAGGGCATCGATCAAATATCTAGGGGACATCGACCAAATATCTGCAGGACACCGATCAAATATCTCTAGGACGCCCATCAAATTCTCCAGGGCATCGATCAAATATCTAGGGGACATCGACCAAATATCTCCAGCACATTTTTCAAATATCTTCAGGACACCTATCAAACATTTCCCGTACGTCCATCATATATCACCGGGACACCCATCAGATATCTCCAGGACACCAATCAAATATCTCCAGGACACCCATCAGATATCTCCAGCAAACCCACCAAATATCCACACGACACCAATCAAATATATCCAAGACACCCATTAAATATCTCCAAGACACCCACCAAATATCTCCAGGACACCCAACAAATATCTCCAGGACACCCACAAAATACCTATAGAGCACCCACCAAATATCTCCAGGACAACCATCAAATATCTCCAGGACACATATCAAAGATCTCCAGGACACCAATCAAATAACTCCAGGACACCTATCGATTATCTCCAGGACACCGATCAAATATCTCCAGGACACCGATCAAATATCTCCAATAAAGCGATCAAATATCTCCACGACACCCATCGGATATCTCCAGGACACCCATCATATATCTCCAGGAAACAAATCAAATATCTCCGGGACACTGATCGAATATCTGCAGGACACCGATCAAATATCTCCAGGACAACGATCAAATAGCTCAAGGACGTTTTTGTTAAATATCTCCAGGACATCAACCAAATATCTCCAAGACACCCATCAAATAACTCCAGGATACCCATCAAATGACTCCAGGACACCCGTCAAATATCTCCAGGAAACCTATCATAAATGTCAAGGAAACTCATCATATGTCTCAATGAAGCTCATCATATATGACAAGAAAACATAATATTTGTCAAGAAAACGCATCATATTTGTCTAGGAAACCAATCAAATATTTCCAGGACACATATTAAAAATCTCCATGACACCCATCAAATATCTCCAGGACACCCATCAAATATCTCCAGGACACATATCAAATATCTCCAGGACACCGATCAAATATACCCAGGACACCGATCAAATGTCTCCAGGACTCCCATCAAATATCTCCAGGATACCCTCAGAATATCTCAAGAACACCCACCAAATATCTCAAACACACACAAGAAATATCTGCAGGACACCAATCAAATATCTCCAAGACACCCATCAAATATCACCAGGACACCCATCAATTATCTCCAGGACACCGATCAAATATCTCCAGGAAACCGATCAAATATCTCCAGGATATTGATCAAATATCTCCAGGACACCGATCAAATATATCCAGGACACCGATCAAATTTCTCCAGACACAGATCAAATATCTCCAGGACACCGATCAAAAATCATCAGGACACCGAACAAAAATCTCCAGGACACCGATTAAGTATCTTCAAGACTCCCATAAAATATTTAAGGGACACACGTGAAATATCCCGGGACGCAAATTAAATATCTCCGGGACACCCATCAAATATCTCCTTGACACCCATCAAATATCTCCAGGACACCGATCAATAATCTTCATGACACCGATCCAATATATCCATGACACCGATGAAATATCTCCAGGACACCGATCAAATATCTCACGGACGCCCATCATATATCTCCAAGACACCCATCAAATATCTCCAAGACACCGATCAAATATCTCCAGGAAACAGATAAAATATCTCCAGGACATTGATCAAATATCTCCAGGACACTGATCAAATATCTCCAGAACACCCACCAAATATCTCAAGGACACCCATCAAATATCTCCAGGACACCAATCAAATATCTCCAGGACACCCATCAAATACTTCCAGGACACCCGTCAAATACCTCAAGGACACCTATCAAAAATCTCCATGACACCGCTCAAGTATCTCCAGGACACCGATCAAATATGTTACGGACACCGATCAAATATCTCAGCACACCCACCAAATATCTCCAGGACACCATCAAATATCTCCACGACACCCATCAAAAAACTCCAGGACACCGATCAAATATCTCCAGGACACCGATCAAATATCTCCAGGAAACCGATCAAATATCACCAGGACACCGATCAAAAATCTCCATGACACCGTTCAAATATCACCAAGACTTCGATCAAATATATACAGGACAATGATCAAATATTTCCTGGACATCGATAAAATATCTCCAGGACATTCATAAAAAATCCCCAGGACACCGATCAATTATCTCCAACGCACCGATCAAGTATGTAAGGGATATTGATCAAATATCTCCAGAACACCGAACAAATATCTGCTGGACACCGACCAATTATCCCCAGGACTTCGATCAAAAATCTCCAGGACACCGATCAAAAACCTCCAGGACACCGATCAAATATCTCCAGGACATCTATCAACTATCTCCAGGATACCGATGAAATATCTGCAGCAAACCGATCAAATATTTCCAGGACACCGATAAAATATCTCCAGGACATTGATCAAATATCACCAGGACACCGATCAAATATCTCCAACGCACCGATCAAATATTTAACAAGCTAAACTTACTTGAACTATGCGAAGAATGTGTTGGAAGGAAATTTGATATTTACTGCGAGCAGAAAATGAAACAAGATTGAATGAAACCGAGTTTACAGAAAAGTATGATAATTTTATAATCAGACATCAACTACTTGCATTAGTCGAATTTATTGAAGGGGACCTACATCAACCTTTCCAAGAAAGAGAACAATCAATTAAAACCCTTTAAGAATGAAATAAAGGAAGAAACGGGCACGATGGGACAGCTAACTAATGAAAGACCGATATTTATTCACCGAATATTTTCAGATTATTTTGTTGCAAAATACTTTGTTGACAAAACATACAAAACCTATACCTTTAACCTTTAACAAATAATCCTTTCACAGGTCACTTGAAAGGTTTCTGCGAAGAGTGTTAATTGAAAATTGAAACGAAATGCTACGAACATATTCTGATTAAATGCTAATCAAAGATGACTCCGACGATAAAAATAATAATATCTGAAGACGATTTGATCGAGGGTGGAAAAATAATTTCAAATTTTGAAAAGGTAGGGTTGGTCAAAAGCGTTGATTACAGAGGTAGAACAACCCTTCATTTAGCTGCAGCATATGACAATGCAGATATAGTTCAAATCTTGAAGAAATACGAAGCACATGTTAACGCGGAAGACAGCATATTTGACTGGACACCTTTATAATATGCTGATAAATATCGTTCATGGAATGTCGCAGAAATACTTCTAATGCTGTTATTTTAAAGGTGCCATTTAAGAGTGGTTAAATATTTGTTAGAATAAATTAATTTCAAAGGTGACAGTGCAAAACTATGAATGTAAAGTGCTTGTCAACTGGGCTTGTTATACAAATTATTTGTAATTAGTGAAATATCTATTTGATAAGAGAAAATCCTGTTGATTCTAAAGATAAATATGGCAATACTTCTCCTCATTGGGCAGCTCAACCAGGTAATTTGGATATCGTAAAATTTTTCGTGACTGAAAAAGAGCCAATGTTAAATACCGTAATCGTAACGACAGAGCAGCAGTTCATTTCGCGGCTCTTAAAGGTCATTTAAATGTGGTCCAAGATACACGGAGTTGGTCCAAGTGTATATTTGCTTGAGACAAATGGAAATACCTTGTCCATTATGCTTGATTTTCGTGCAATTTGGAACTAGCAAATTATCTTGTGAATGAGAAAGATATAAAGTAGAAATTTAAGGGAAAAAATGGCGAGACTCCTCTTCATAACGCTGATTACTCAGTTAGTTTTAGTCTTGTGCTATTTATTATAGAAGAGACGGGTGGTGATGTCAATTATGACCTTAGCATTCTTCATTCCGCTCTTGAAGATATCAATCTAGATTTAATAAAGTACGCCCTTTGCAAAGGAGTTGACGTATCGGCATGACTAGGTAAAATATGGCGTGGAAATGGGCGTTCTCTGTGAATAAATCTTTCACAGAGTCTCTGTGGACTTTGGGGACATTGAGTACAAGTAATTGCTTAAAGTAGATTACGCTAGCCTATCAGCTAGAGTGAAAGGTGGTCACTTCACCCGGTAAAGACCAGTTTAGTGTTATTTTATCCCAATTTAGTCCACATTATGAAAAGGACCCGGATATAAATTTTCATAGGTTTCATAGATTTTGACGGGAAATTTTGATTTTGTATGGGGAAGGTTAACTAGGAAATGTTTCAAATTTCACATACAGTTTGCAACTATTACATTGATCGTACACATACGAAAAAATCCAGCGTATACGCCAGGTATTCCCGGCAAATGCCAATAAACCATCAAAGTTTAGTGCCATACAACATAAGAAGAAAGCGAAAAATAATTCTAACATGATTTGGTCATCGCCGTCTTCATTCTGTTACTCGAGGAATATGTCCCCTGAATTTACTCCCGCTTCGGCTATGACTGTAAAAGTGAAACTTTGTCATCCCGTCTGCTGTTCACTTAAAGCTTTTGAGCAAAATCAAGCCACTTTGGGCAACTATCGGCAGATCTATGGTGTATGATTTATTACAGCTCCGCTGTTGTCGATATCTTTTAAGAAATCACTCAGTAAAAGTATTCACGAACTCTCTTTACCCTTCTGGCCGTTGTAAACACAGAGACAGTATATTACAGTTTAGGTTGGGTCTATTTTGTAATGTTATGCCGTAATGTTTCATTAAAATATGGGACTCAGAGCCCCACCTTTTCTGTTCAAATTAGCGTTCTGGATTGACTTTCTTCATATATGCAAAAAAGGAGTTTCCTCTTTTTTTGTAATTTTATAAATGTATCAGCGTTCTGTTATTCTGGTTTTGTCCTGGCCGTTTGTCAGTATTCCCGGTTATTTGA
>JAGDQP010040964.1:0-17093 GCA_022664845.1 Lepisma saccharinum | reverse complement strand
ATAGTCATTACTATTGAAAATCTACAGTCTATTGAAAATATGCTAGAGCGTTTCAATCAATACTATTGGAACAACAAAGCTAATTTTCTTGTTATTCTGCTTTTTAACGATACATATAATCACCTTGATGGTCGATATATTTTACAGGTATTTTGGAAAGTACGAGTGCTTAATATAGCTGTTATCCATGTAGATATTTCCCATGTCAAAAACTTGAATGACGACATGATCAACAGGTACGTTTCTCTGACATCATACAATCCATTCTTGAACATCACGTACAACGATGTTGCGTCTTTGGAACAATTATCTAAAGACAGTAAAGTGTTCAATGAAGGATACTCGCGTATGAAGACACATAACCTTCACAAATATGTACTTTATTCCACTCGTGCAGAGATTGATCTTTTGCCAGCAATTAGCATCACAAAAGTCAATTCCAGCCGTAAAGAATTCAAGATAGGAGGTTACTTTGCGGTAATTCTGAAAACGATTGAAAAGTACATGAATTTCAAATTGAGAAATCTTGTAACGCATGGATTTTATAAGGTTGGTCGTAAAGCAGAAAATGGAACATGGTCGTACTTCATGGGAGATCTTCACAGAAAAGATGTGGATATAGCGGAGAATACTTTGGCAATTACACACCAAAGGTATCCGGCAGTTGATTTTACAGAATGTATTTCTCTTCCAACGGTGTCCTTTTTCGTACCTAAAGGAAAACAAATACCCACAGGATTAGCAATGGTCTTCTTTTACGAAATTCAAGTATGGTGTTTCATTGTTGCCACTTTTATCGTTGTAAGTTGTGTTTCAGCTGTATTTGAACAAACAAAAAATGCTAAGTTAGACAATAAACAAGGTCTTTGTTCCTTGTTTTTCTATTTCTGGTCGTCATTTCTACAAGTTTCAGTTACTAAACCAGAAAGTAACATAATGAGATACACCTTTCTTCTCTGGATACAATGCACTTTAGTTATTACATCTCTGTATCAAGGAGGAATTATTAGCATTTTAACTGTTCCCAAGTATTATCCAGACATAAATACATTACAAGAGCTTGTTAGTACTGATCTGGAACTTACAGGGCCTCACACTTTTAAGATTCTCTTCAACATCCAATCAGATGAAATACTGTGGACGCTTTATCAGAGATACAAAGTTGAAGGAAACTTCGAGACGTCAATTAAGTATCTAATTGAACACCAAAATATCTCAATTGTCGGTCCAAATGATCTCCTGGAATATTATGCATACAAATTTCATCCATGTTTAAGTTGTACTCCTGTATTTCACATGATGAAAGAAAACAGAGACAAGCGACCACTTGGAATTGCCCTTGCAAAAGACTCCCCGTTTGTTTCGCGTTTTAATTGCCTAATAGGAAGAATGAAAGAGACTGGTTTGATACAGAAATGGATTCAAGAGGTTATAAGTCACTCGACAGAAAGTAGTACATGTGAAAATCCTTGTAACGCAGATTTTGAAACTATTTCCTTGGAAAATATCCAAGGATGTTTCTTGATAATAGGATTTGGTTTGGTTTCTGGATTGGTTACCATTGTGGCTGAAATAATTGTTAAACAAACGGGAATTTTATGTGCCTCCAAGTAAGAATTAAGTAACAAATTTTCTTAACAGAGCTCGTGATGACAACTGGCTTGATCTTGCTCAAGATAGAATCCTATGGAGAAAGTTTGTTACTGTGGCGCTGAACGTGCGAGTTCCGTAAGCCCTAGAGTAAGAAAGTTAGAGTGATCTCGTACTTCAACACCTTCAACTAGATATTTCATTGTTTTAGATTTCGTGAAAAATTGTTTAAAGTTTTGCAGCTGTGAATGCATAACAACATGTCTGAAAAGTCTTAGCATTAACAGATATTTTCAATTTTGTTGAGACGAAATTAAATCACTTCTGACGTGAAGAATATGATCAACTCATATTCTGCTTCTTCTTAATATCTAGTTTTGCATCTTAGCAGCTTGTCAACGATAAAAATACACTAGTGGTAAAAACATTTCTGGTCTGTACATTACGTACATTCACAAAATCGTATCACCATTTTAAAGTAAGAGGAAGCGTGACAGAGGCGTTGCTATGTAAACAAGAGGGCAAACCAGTCAGAATGCTCGTTGAATGTCGTAAAGGCAAAAAGCAGGAAAATTGTAAGCCAATTTGAAAACAATTTGTTTCCTAATACAAGCAGTCAATCACAAAGAGGCTTATATCAATGTTAACTTAGCTAACATATAAATGTTTGTTTATGGTTACCAACATTAAGATAAAAGACTATCATTACAGAAAATATCCATAAAACATCCTTGCCAATAATAAAGAGAGAAAGATTACAATTAACCAACAAAATAAAATGATTTGCCATAACTTGGCATTATCCTGTTTTGTTTTTTTTTTCTAAAAAAGAAACAACTAAGTTACTGTAAACAAAATATTCGGGGGTTGATCTAGAAACCCATCCCTAAAACTTGCACTTGCCTTAGCCTTATCTAACGCAGACACATAATGTAAGGTTAGATCACTTTCGCCAATTAAACTTTTAGTACATTTCACATGCTGTTAGAAATTATAAATTAGAACAAGTTTTCAGTTTCTTCCAGGCATGAAAAACCAAAAGTTCACCTAGTTCACTTTCGAAATGTGGAATCAGTTTTCGAAAACAAACATTCTCAACGGATTCCACTTCACCACACCATAGAACCTAAACAATACACTGTTTTAGAACATATGGTTGATGATGTAAGAATTTCAATATACAATCAAACAACAAGTGTTTGACTTACCCCTTCCTCTTAATGTGTGAAGGAGTAAATATTGATGAAATGTTACTTAAAATTTTTCTTCTCTGAAAATAAAATAATATGTAATTCTAAGTGAATCATACCACTATTTGAAATCAAAAGTCCAGGGTGAATTTATTTTTTTCAAGCACTAAATTCTGATAACTAAAAATTCATAATCAAAATATAGAAGGAAATTGAACTCAGGTTGTATACAATTTTTCTTCTCTCCTCTCAAATGGCGATTTCTCAATGAAGTGTGCGTTCCGTGAATTACTGTGTATCAATATGGATGCAAATAGAGGAAAATAAATTTTAACCGTAGTGACCAAACTACTTTCACGCAGTGCCAAAGTTATGTTTCCTATCTCTGTCGTACACAGTGTTCACAATATAGTAAGTCCGCATTATTGTGTAAGTAAGCCCCTTCATCATACTCAGTTATTAAGTTACATCTAAACTCATAAGAAATGCAAAATAACAGTGAACTCTTTTGAAACCTTCGCACAAATAGCTAAATGTTACCCTAATCAACGCTCAGTCGACAATAAACGACCATTCAATGCAGTTTGAATGCTGCAGAAGAGGTCGCTGGGCTTCGATGTGAACGAATAGACTCTGCAGTCACAGTTCCACATTGTCTCATATTCCTTTGAGGCACACGAACAATTGTGTGAAGACGTTGGATGACCATGCAGTGCAAGTTCAGAAGTAGAATACTCGTTTCAAATATTGAATCTTCAAGAAATCAAATATTTATACATTTTACCCACGATTAATATAATGTAGCGATATATTCTAGTAGCATTCGTAGAATATATTCTAGTAACAACCTATCTTCCAAGGGTTGGTTGAATATGGAAACAACAGAAACTATTGCATTTACTTATTTCACATATAGTACCTTCTTAAATTTAGTAACGAACGTGCTTTTCGTTACAGCTAGCTTGTGTTTAGAAAGAATTTCGTGCGAACTCAACACGACAAAGAGATCAATTATTCATACACAATGTTTATACGTACTGTTGCTAAGGTCAACAGAGAAACTTACCGAAAAATCTTCGTTGATTATTCAAATCACGAAGGTCCTTATTTTGTATTGCCTTGCTACTTATTTATTATATTTTCTCTAATGACTGCCTTTAACTCACTAAGCTTACTAGAAAAATATTTAGTAGATCACCTTGCCTGTAAATAAAAGAGAGCTGAAACTGCCCAATCGAACTAGCAAGGACAAGTGTATGGAATATAATCTCTGGCTTCTGGACATTTCACTGAAGTCACTAAAGTTCCATTGCAGAATTCCAACACCACTCATATGCAACATTCATCAACATTGAAGAATTAGGTCACAAACGTCTTACTGAATGTGTAGTTCCTGTGAGGGTATTGAAAATAATCAATTTTCCCATAGCAAGTTCAAAATTTTCTAAAGTAAAAGAGTTCATAAGCACGCCGAATAGAAAATACACCCCTATACAAAAGTGTACCTAATGGATAATGAGTTTTCTTTATGTGCAAATCACAACAAGAATGTGACGTGACATGAACTTTGCAAGTTGAGTGCATGCAGTTAATAACAATTTGAAACCACTCAATCATAATCAATTCACGAAGTTTGGCGAAGTTCCTCGGATGTCTGTGTCTCTGTTTCGTCGGCGGTTCCAAATAACCTTACACATTTTCACATTCAAATGTGGGAACTATGCTATCTAAGAACATGTGATAGAGTCTCTGCTCGCTATTCCAATCAGTCAACAGACATGTTTGACCCAATGCGCTAGATAATTATCGTCCTGGGAAATGGACGAATCCTGAGTTCTGTGAGATGGTGTAGGAAAGCCAGCAGCTGTTTGTCGAAAAGTTGAATGTAGCCTTCATGGTTCAAGTGTACAGCGAACTTCACTAAAGAGCCCATTTCAACATAGATGAGGCACTTCCAGAATATCATAAACCTACCCCTATATTCGACCACAGCTTGAACACAGTTCTAATATAAGGATCATGCGACCGTCGGTGCACCAAAGATCATTCAGAAAAGACAGAAATGGGACTATAAGACCAGTTCTCAATTCTCTAATGTTCAGTTTTTGTTAAGTTTCAACCATTGCAGTCGTTCTTTTGTGTTCGGGTGTTAGCATTAGCATCTTTCTAGGATCTCCACGTGTTCACGTCATAGAGTTCCGGTTCATTAATGACCTAAAAATATATTTGGAAATATTCCGTATTGAAGACTGTAATAAACTGTAGAATGACTTAAACAATGACTACGTAGTATGAGGAAAATAATCTTGTTAATAAATGGAAAACTGTCTCCTTCACTAAACTTAAAAATAATATAGGTATACATACACAATTAACGGTGTTCAATTAAACAATGCTAATCCAGTAATCTTTTATGCACATTTAACATTGAACACTCACATTTCGGCCATAAAAACCGAAGCATATAGAAAGTTAGGATTAATCATTAGATTCGGAAGAGACTTTTATAATCCACAGGTTCTCAAGTTACTGTATTTTAATTAGGTCAGATGTAAATTGGAATATGCATCTATAATATGGAATCTACAATGCAGTAAATTTTCTAGGACAGTTGAGATCATTCAATGAAAATGTTTGATATTCTTGGCGCACAAACAAACTGGTTTTTATCCAAAATTTGATTCGTAGTCGCTACTAGCAGGAAACTTTGATCTTCTGACCTTGGAAAAAAGGAGAATTATTAACGACATTATATTTCTTTTGAAAATATTTAATAATGAAGTTGATTGTACAGACTTAACCGCAACTATTAGTATAAATGTTCCCTCACTTAGTACTCGTATGCACAACAATAGTTTTTTCTTTTGTCACAATGCCAGATTAAATTCTATGTTATAATCTCCTATATGGCGATCTTGTGCTACCTATAATAAGTATTTACAAGCAGATAACGAGATAGATATCAACAATATGACAAAAACGGGTATACGCTCTAGGCTGATTCAATGTAATTCCAGTAACATAAACTACTAAATGTCTATCTTGTGGATATTATATTAAAGTCTTGGTTTTGTTCTATGTGATTGGGTTTATATATTTTTATTCTATCTTGTGGAAACTGTATTAATGTCTTTGTTTTGTTTCATGTGATTGTTTTTAATATTATTATTCAATCTTGTGGAAACGGTATTAATGTCTTTGCTTAGATCTATTAATGTGATTGGGTATAAAATGTGCGTTTTTTGTTCTATCTTTCAGAAACTGAATTCATGTCTTTGTTTTGTTCTATGTGATTTGGTTTATATATTTTTATTATGTGTCTAATTTCTATTGTTTCCTTGTGCAATGGCAGACTGTAAATAGGCATTGGCCTGTTGTTTTCCTAATAAATAAATAAATAAATAATTCTGGGGTTGCTGATTTGGAGTAATAGTCACCTTGTAACGGAACAAGTGGTGAGCACTCTACCTGACACTTTCCGGCCATCCTGTCTGTGAGCACTTGTTTCGACCAGTTCTTACAAAAGTTGCAAAATATTGCGATAGCAAACGTCTTGTACATACTCTCATAATATAAACAGTGGTTTCTCCTGTTAAGAAATTAGCATGCCCCATTCCAGGGATTTCTTAAAGACACTGTTGGAGCTATACTAACTTTGCGTAGAACTTAAACAGGGAAATAGAATAATTCTTCTATTTTTTGTCGAAAGAGCTTTTTAGTAACTTATGAGTTGAGATATTCGCTATTACATAAGCATAAGAAAAACTATGTAATCAATAGAGGTTTTACTACTTAAAAGCATCAATTTAAAACTTAATGTGTTCTCTGTGGTGCTTCTGACTTATGTTTTTTTTTTCTAGCCAGGCTAGCATTCCCAGAGAGCTAAACCCTCTATTTGGGAAGGGATGGCTAAAGAAGTGTGGATCTTGGGAAAGAAGTGGATGGGCAAAGAGATTTTATTTTGAGTCTTTTCATCTTTATTTATTCTTTTCATCAAGGTCATTATGAGTTTTCCTCATAATCATGCTTTAAGGGGAAAAAAGCAGTTTGTATAATGCTGGATTATTAAATGAGCATGAGGTGCATTAGACAAGACAACACTTTGGCACAAATAAGACGAATGAGTGATTCTCTTCTGATCTAGGTTCTACTCTAGATCCCGATGTAGACAGGTGGGCCCTATACTTTCAAGATGGTCACTGTGCAGAATATGTAGGTGCTAAATAATGAGAGTTGATCGGTGTGGTGTACGCAGAGATGAATGGTATGTTAGGGTGATTTGGAGGCATGGTGTAGTGGCATAGTGTAAAGAGAAGTGATAATGGTGTATGTCTGTGAGTAGAGGGTTGGTTTTGCTGTTCGTGTGAGATGATGATATTATGGAAGAGCGGGTGGTTAGTTTCGAAACGTTTTGTGACATATTTTATGCGTTGTTTTTCTAGGTGATATAGTAAGTGTGGGAAAGTTAGTCTGTCATATAGGTCTTGGGTCATGCTGGGAAGTTTTATTCTATACGCAATACGGAGGGCATGTCTTTCAAGTATTTGGAGTTTTTTGTAGAATGTATGGTCAGCGGCAACCCAGGCATTGTCTCCGTAAGTGAGAACCGTAAAGGAATACTTTATATGTGTTTAGCACTGTTTCTGGTTTTAGGCCCCATGTGGTTCCTGTAAGGCGCTTAAATAAGTTTAGTCTATTGTACGCTTTGCTAATGATGGTTTTGAGATGAGGTCGCCAGGTTAGGTGTTGGTCAAGGGTGAGTCCGAGGTATGTGACGTGTTTTGAAGCTAGGATTGGGTTTTGATGTACAGATAAGGTGAGACGGGACGGATTTCGTTGAAAACGTGAGTGATGTTTAGGAGGAAGGAAAACGATGGCTTGGGTTTTATGTGAATTAATGGAGAGTCCCCACTTACTGCACCAAGAGGTAAAGGAGTTGATAGCGTCTGTCATGGTTCTGTTTATATTTTGGATGGTTTTACTACAGGCTAGAAATGCTGTGTCGTCAGCGTATTGGAATAGGTGGATGTTGGGAGGTAAAGGGGGCATGTCGGCAACAAAGAGTAAGTATAGTAAAGGTGATAATGCGGATCCTTGAGGGACCCCACAGTGGAGGAAAATGGGATGTGATAGGCTGGAATTGATTGAAATGTAGGCAAGACGGTTCGTAATGAAATTGAATATGAAGTGAATGTAAGTTATAGGTAGTTGGAAGGATCGGAGTTTGTGGATAAGTGCTGTGTGCCAAACTTTATCAAAAGCTTTTTCTAAATCAAACAGGACGAGACAGGATGGTTGGGAGGTATTGAAGTGGTTTGTAATTGTATTGACGAGGCGGAGGAGTTGGTCATTGATGGAGAAGTTGGGACGGAAGCCGACTTGGTGTAGAGGTATGAGATTGTGGTGGTCTAGATGGAGATGTAATCTTTGGAGGAGGATTTTTTCTAAAGTTTTACTGAGTGCAGAGGTAAGTTGGATTGGTCGATAAGAAGAGATTGAGTGAGCAGGTTTTTGGGGTTTAAGAAACATTAGTGTTTTAGAGGTCTTCCACTGTAGGGGGAAAATGCCGGTACGCAAGATGAAGGTGTAATGTATTGCAAGGAACTGGATGAGGAAGTAGGGAGTTTCTTTAAGGTGTCTATAGGTTATGGTGTCAATGCCTGGTTCAGATTGGCGTTTATGTGCTAACGTTTGGGTAATTTCTTCCGGAGTGATGGGTTCAGTAAGTGGGTGTTACTGGAGAGTATGGTTAATGTTTTCCTGCAGATGGGGAGATGAGAGATCTAATCGTTGCGCGGGATGACGTACAAAAGGGATGAAAGGAGGCGAAGGGCATCCATTTCTTGAAGGTAGTCTGCAAATGCATTGGCTTTGTCATCATCAGTGTGTAATGCCTGGTTGTTTTGTATGACGGGGTATGAAGTTCTGGTGTATTTACCGGTAAGTGCATTGATTTTTTCCAATATTTTGTCGGGTGAGATGTGTCTGCAAGATTATTACATGTTTTTACCCACTGTCGTAGTTTGTATGCTTTAATTTAATTATGAACAGTTCTTGATTTGTCGATGTAATCGAAGTGATTCTGGATTTCTGGCTCTCTGGTAGTCACGATAGAGATGTCTTTATCGTTGTATAAGTGGTAGATATTGTGGAGGAAGTTTGGGTCTGTGGGGATGTTGAGTGGTTTGTGGGATGATTTTTTCGGATGCAGAATGAAGAGTGTTGGCAATAGTGTCAATTTGATTATAAAAGTCAGTTTCAGTAGTGAGTGAGATGTTCGGGTTCAAGCGGGTATTGATATAATCTCTGTATCCGATCCAGTCTGCTTTGTCGAAACGTAGTGTTTTTCTCAGTGGTATATTTGTTTGTGTGAAAGGTTGAGTTTGACAGCTTAAAGTGAGTTTTATGGGGGCGTGATCGCTTCCTATTAGGTCTAATACATCGAAGTTACAACGTTGTGTTAGGTTTGTAGAGGTTATTGCAATATCCGGTGTGGTATACGAAATTGGTCTGGTGTGTTTAGGCAGTTGATGTACATTTCCTGTGGTTTGAAATTCAATGAATTGTTGAAAAGCTATTTTCTCTCGGTCTAGGCGACTATGTATGTTAATATCGGCCATGATGATATATGTGCGAACATTATTTGAGATATATGCAAAGAACGGATACGGTATGGGATGGGCCGGACGGATGTAGATGGTCGCAAGAGTGATGTAATTATGTTTATAGTATAGAGTTGTAATTATATGTTCTGGTAGATTGGGTATTTGAGGCGTGTGTTGGCGATAAGGTATGGAAGGTGAAAAACCTATAGCAGTGCCACCGTTTGCTCTGAGTGCCGGGAGTGTACTGTCGTTTCGAAGGAGTGTGTAGCGTGGTATTTTACAGATGCTGGTAGGTTTGAGATAGGTTTCGTTTAAGAGGAAAGCATTGATCTTTTCTTCTAGAAGCAGCTGTTCAAAAAGAGGCTTGTTAGTTGGAAGTGAACGTATATTTAAGAATAGAAATATCAAAGCCATGACTGTATGTGCGAAGAGTTTGGAGTTGAATTTAGACTTCTGTTGCAAATGTAGTAGCATGAAAGTGGGCATAAGGACCAGAATATGTTGCATTGAAGTTCATATGAAGAGTGTTTTTTGCTGCGTGCTGTATTTGGTGTAAGATGAATGGTCGTTGAAATGGATGAATATTCTGAAGCACTACGGTAAGGAAAGCAAGAAGTTGATCGATTGTGATTGGTTGAAAAACAGATGGAGTGCTTGTCCCTTGGTGCTTGATTTCTGGAGTGCGTATAGGGACTATGAGTTCTGGCTTTGATGGTTCCGGTGCTGGTCTCCCTTTACATTTGTAACTAAATGTCGGGGGATTATCTCCGCATGTAATGCATTTCGGTGGTTGTTGAGCGTTATTACAAGATTTAGGGTTATGTGGTCCTGAGCAAAATCCGCATTTGTCTTCGTTTGGACACTTTGATGTTGGATGCACGTTGTACTGCTGACATTTTTCACATATCATTGGGAGCGGTGGTGGTGTATGTGAAGGCTCTACTCTGTACCTGCGTTTGTACACATATGCACCGTTAGTGAGAACATCGTCAATGGTTTCCTGGCTATTGGTGAGACTCGTACCATGTATGTTGGTTCTCCGGTTCGTGATGATACGGATGCATCTGAGAATAGTGTGTCCCTCCAGTTTTAGTTCGTCTTCTGTTTCGTTGTCCGGGATGGATGGTTCTAAGCCTCCTATTACAACAGATACATCATTTGTATTACTTCAGTTTAGTCTTTCATCTGTTTTCTTTATTTCATTTTAGTTCATTATATCATTTCCATTATTTACGTTAAGCATCGTTTTTAAATTCAATAGTTATTTTATAATTCATAGTCCGTATCATAGTTCATATTATCTCCTTAATCAATATTATTGTCATAGTTCGTTAATTAAGTTCCATTAGCATTAATATTATTTCCGTAATTCATTTTCATAAATTATTCATTTACATATATACATTATTTCATATTCCTCTTAATAATCAGTTGTTTAATAAATTTATATATAATCTTTTTTGTTTCATATCCATTGAACTAATTAATCAATTATTTTATTATATAGAGGGTGTCAGGTGAGGAAGTGCAGATATTTTGGGAGGTGATAGAAGAGGTCATTCTAAGCAAAAAAGCATAGGTGAACATATAATCTATTCCCCCTGCTTTCCGAGATAGCTTTCCAGGGGTACCTTTCTTGGCCATGAAATCTGCTACGTTCAGCTTAAATGCGTATAGCATACCCTGTATGTGGTGTAAAGACGCAAATCATCATATTCGAAAGGGAATCAAGTAAGCTTCGCGATGGTGTACAGATCATTGCAAATAAGACCAAAGAAGAGAAGTAACCGAGGGAAAATTAAAAATTTCCTTCGAGAATCCCCTTTTTTGGGACAATTATCGCCTGTTATGAGGTGGAAACACTGTCACTAGGGCAACCAGAATAACTGAGTGGATACGACCTATGCCGAGGATGGTGGTAAAGATACACGTTGTTGGCATGTACAGAAGTGGAGAAAAATGTCATAATGTAACTCTATTGTAATTGCAAGAATAACTGTACGCTACTGTACAAGAATACTGTAACTCTACTGTAATTACAAGAATAATTAATGTACAAGAACAGTGTCATGCACATATCATTACAGATACATACGAACATGAAAATTCAGAAAACAATGCAAATTAGTGGTCCTGACAAATCTCGACAGGTGTACACAGGCATCAGTTACGTTTCTGAACAACAGATAGCAGTAATATGAAACATGCGCCAAGTAGACCACAGAACATACTACACCGAATTACACATCAAAGTATATTGGCAGAAATCGTAATATGATATAGCACCACTCATGTTTGTTTGTCACAGCAAAATGCGTATTACATTCTTCATGTACCCATGATGTGCAGCACAGTAAAAGAAGATACAGTAGATACGAAACAGAACCTGAACGTAGGGAATACTGATACAGGCTATGGTATGTGATCACAGACGATTTTCAAAAATATCACCACCTACTTCGATGCACTCTGCAGTACGGGTCATCACATGTCTTGCTGTACGTTTGATATCTTCCGTGCGTTCTTTGATAGTAGTGAATGCCTGGAAGACGTTCTGTACTAGTTCGTCTCTTCAGTTCACGCTTTGTCTTTACACAATGTCCTTCACTCACCACCACCACCACCCACCCACCCACACTTAAAAATCCATAGGTGTAAGGTCGGGCGAACGAGGTGGTCAGTGACTTGGTCCTCCCTGACCGATCCAGCGATTGGGAAATGTTTGATCAAGATACTGACGTATAACGTGGATATAATGATATGGTGCTCCGACAAGCTGGTATATTAATGACACCCGAGTATATCCTCTAGCAGTCCTGGTAAGTCATTGGATAAGAAGTGCATGTAGGCGCTACCGGTCAAACGCTGAGGCAGCAAAAACGGAACAATCATATTATCAATAATCCCAGCCCACACATTAACTGCGAGTGGTTCTTGTTCTAAACTCCTAATTTTATAGAATAATTTCTTTAAAATACATGCTATTGCTATTACTACTACACATATGATTACCAGAAACGTAACTATCATTACTATTTGAAAGTGCGAGACATAGAAATTGAGTGGATTTATTTTCTTATTCTGGATTTTAATTTCATCCAGTTTCAAAATCAATTTAATAAGCTGTTGGATCGTTGAGTTTTCTATGAGGGTGGGAAGAGTGTTAGTGTCATTGAAAATTGTGTGTAGTTGCTGTCCGCACCTGTAATTTTGAGGGTAGAATTGAGCCCCTCGGTGTAACAAAATTGTAACCACCATTTTTCAGCTTTCTCAAGTTAAAAAAGAAAATTGAACAATTAGTACAAATCAGAAAAAAAATAATACGTAATACATTTTCATTTTATTTACTTGATATATTCATATAGTATTTATAGACCACAAGTTTGAACTTCAGGAACACAATACACGACACGTGGATTAAGAAAAAGTGAACAATGCAGTGTACATACCATTATCTTTGTGAAACCAAATACTTGGTTTGAAATGGAGAATACAGTGTACATGCGATTATCTTTTAATTGGAAATGGAAAAAACTTTGTCTGTATACACTTAATGAAGCCATATTGGTTTCAGACATGTTTTGCATTATGTCAATGAAGATACAGCTTCACAAACAGGTGCTGACAATTCTAATCTACATCACTGTCATAGTCATCACTGGACTCAACATTACGTGCAGCTGGATTTAGGGCAACGAAAAATCATGCTGAATACGAGAGATGTAGTCTAAGAGTGACAGAACATCGGTGACTTCGTTCCTTTCCAATTTCCATACAGTGTTGAACTTAGGATGCAAGGAGGGCAAGTTGGCAGATTCTCGTCTTCTTCGACGAAGATTAATGTCTTCCAAAATATCATTCACAAAAGAGGTTGATATTTTGATTAAGGTACGGTTATTACTACTGAACCTAATGTGGCCCACATTCCTCAACTTGGCGTCGTGATCATTCACTGTCTTCTTCCTAAGAGTGAAATTTCCTATACTATTAAAGTTTTACACACACACACACAAACATGTATATATATATATATATATATATATACTGCTTGCCATTAAAAAAGTTATACCAGGAAGGACAGAAGACAGTAGCCCCAAAATTTGGCAGATAGATACCGTAAGGTACAAATAGCAAATGCTTCAACTTACAGCTCTGTGCGATACATGAGAGCGGCGCGACGATGGCGGAACAGAACTGCTATCCAGCCAGGAAGGCTAGGACATCACGTGTCACATGTGGACGCGCGTTATCCTGCTGTAATGTGGTCCGCGGCAGGGCGTGCACTAAAGGAACCATAACCGAGTCCAAGACGTTGTCGATGTACAATTTGCTGGTGGCATGTCCATCAATACATAGGAGACACGAACGGCCACGGATCCAATAGCATCCCACACCATAACACCCGGTACCGGACTTTAACGCTTTATAAGTGTTTTATTCATATATCCTACATTTACAAATTACCTGCAGTATTTTTGTGCATGTATCGAATGTCCTTCAGCCTACTAAATATGTTTAAAATTGTGTCCAGAGCGGTTATCATGAATAGAATAGTAGAGATGCGGCGTCTCAGTAGTAGGAGTGCGTTGCGCTTATACAATCCTGACATGTGACACGTGGGCTTTGTCGTGAAAAACCACTGTGCATAGGTTTTCTTGGCCGTTTCCTCCAACTTTCTTGATTCCACCAATTCTCCCATCATTTTCCAATCGGTCTGAGTTCCCTAAAGATCTTAAATAAAATTCAAGTTCAACTTCAAGCATAAAGCAAGTGCTGCAGCGTCTGCACGAAGCATCTTCATTCATGTGTTGAATACTACTGTTGCTGTGCTCCCCTTTGATCGGTACGTGATTGAATGTTCTCTTGATAAACTCTGTTCTTCGGGTTTCCCCATAACCAGAAATTACTGTTGTTGAGATCAAGGGATCAGGGATTCCTCCTGAGATACGCATTGTATTATATTGGAAGGTCAATCCCAATTATGCATAATGATGTAAAAATTAAAAATGCTATCCACATGGACTTCCTACAAGAACCTCCTCTTTGTATTACATAATACTCCAAGACCTTTGATACTCTTCCTAATGGTGATAGCCCCAAATCTGAATCTGGCGTTGCTCCTGAGATATTAATCGTATTATATTGCAAGGTCAACGCCAATTATATATTTAATGATGTAAAAACAAAATTATTCCTTTTATTACGTCATTCTACAGGCAATTTTCTGCTCTTTCCAATTGTGCAAGTCCCATGTCTGAATCTGGTGTTCCTTTGAGATACGTACAGTATTGTGTAGCAAGGTGAACACAATTTTAGAAACTACATTTCTCGTAATTATAAAGCCATATCTAAAAACTATGAGATATAACCCTTTGTTATCAAATTTGAATTCTGTGTTGAATTTCACCTAAGAAACATCTAACCTTGTCTTTCACAATTCATGAACTATGGCTTAAAAAACAAAATTCAAATGAGTGTGTCGGTCGCAATAACATTTAAGAACAAAATATGCCAATCTTAAGCGCTGTAACTCTGGATATAGGTGGCCTAGAAACAGGGGTGTAAGCATGGGGGCATAGGGGGGTATGTTCCCCAAATAGTGGATGCTCCCAGCCAAAAAAAAACGTAAATTTTGATAATACAGTACATATTCTAAGTTTCAGGCACTTCGTGCACGATACTTCTGGCTCCACCTTTCAAAAAAAAAATTTTTAATATTTATATCTTTTGTATAAGAATAGTTCAAAACGAGTATTATTTTATTTCTATACCAATCTATTAATTAATGGTAGTCATTTTTGTATTGCTGCGCACTTAATCGAAATACTCAAAATGGTTTCAAATGTGATGGTTAAAATAGAGACAAGTCTGATTTTCAGGACGCTTTTTCGCCCGGAACGGATAGAATATATAGTTGATTTTTGTGGACTGTTAACATATCAAAGTATATTGAAGGTTGATGTATGCTTCCTTAATTCTTTATGAAGTTTTGAAAATCCAAATATTCGTATTTTATGCATATTGGATGCCGAATATCTCTGGTGGGATATCAGATAAACATCTGTTTTTATGCGTTAGGCGCTTATGTTAAGAGAAACTGAGGAAGAAATTTCAACTTTGATGTTTGAATTTTAATTATTCACCTTCAATTTGCAAATATGTAGCTCCATTCAACCAAAGTTGAAATTTCTCCTTACATGACATGTATAAGGTGTGCAAAAATTAAATTTTGTGTATTTTGTCCCACCAGAAATATTGCGCCTCCAATATACACAAAATACGAATATTTAAAGAAGCATATAAGCTGTAGCTTCATTATACTTTGATATGTAATAGTGTACAAGAAATCAACTTTAATATTCAATCAATTCCTTCCGGGCGAAAAAGCGCTCTGAAAACCGGAACTATTTCTATTTCGAGAATCACGTATGAATACTACGTATTTTGACCAGTTCGATTACGTTTTAGGCTGCTTTTCATGCAAAGGACTAAAATTATCAAGCAGATGTTATTGGAAAGAATGATTTATGTTTGAATAGTCTATGATAAACCAGTTCGCAGATAGTACTTTTTCCGTAAACATCTGCTAACATAAATTTTGGTATGCGCCGCAATACAAAATGGCTACAGTTAATTTATCGTTATATATATATATATATATATATATATATATATATATATATATATATATGCATATATAATAATAATAATTTAAAGCCATATTCAATCCACTACTTAATGAGGCCTCTCCCGTGAGCTGGTCTACTGCTTCCACGCTGACCAGACGTGTTGGAAGAGGAGAACCGAAACTCTCAGCTGTGAACGCCACTGTCTTTTATTCATAGTAGCTCCCCAACTGCATCACGATACTAGGTGGGCACCGTTCCAAACCCTTACGCTTTGCCAAAAAAAATTCTTGGCAGAACCGGGACCCCACGATCAGCAGTCAGCGAAGGTAACCACTAGACCAGCGAGACGGTTATTCATATACATATTTGAAAGGAATCGAGCAGTCAAGCTGGACGATTTCAGACGCAGAATGAACAACACTTTGAATAAATGTAGCAATACTTTGGATAAGCACAAAGTATTTCATTTTTTTTTTTTTTGTAATTGTAGAGGTGGCCCCCTAAGCAAATGTGAGGCCCCCCGCAACAATTTGTCTGGCTACACCTCTACCTAGAAACCTGTAACTTAGCATTTATATTCAGAACCCTATGAGAAATCAATGTACAAAATTTCATCAAAATCTGATGCTATGAGTGACATTTGATCTTTTTCTGTCCGATTTGGCGTGGAATGACATGTGGGGTATCAAATGAAAAGATTTTTTACGGCTGAATTTAAATTTGAAATTAGTCATCAGAAGAAGAAGAAAATGGGATACCAAATTTATAGCAAAGTTTTCACAAAAATGGAACCGATTACAAACAAACTGGCAGCCATTCTAAGAGTTCGATTGTTTTAAAATATGACTCTGCTTGAAAATGCCTTAAAGTGTACTTCAATAGTATGAAACAAAATAGTGGGAATTTACGAAGACTTACTCGTACATACTTTTAGTAAGGAGGAACAAGTACTTAAAATATCAACTTCTTTCTATCCTTGCGATTCACTGTAAATATTATTAGCTAATAACATTTTATGATTGAAAATATGTATGTACTAACAATATGTCCGTAATTGTATTTATAGCGTTGGTAATATA
>JAGDQP010040963.1:0-17094 GCA_022664845.1 Lepisma saccharinum | reverse complement strand
CAACTGTCTTCTAACTCACGCTCTAGATCTCCAGTACAAAATTCTCACTCTCCACCTGCAAAGAAAACTCATCGCATTAGTGACTCAGGATCTGATTCAATGAATATCACTGACGAGGAAGAAAATTCACAACAATCATCAGAAGCTCCGGTACATTCTTTTCTGCTAACCAAATACGACATCAAGTTTCAAACACCAAAGTGCCTTCTTCAACAGCTATTGAAATATGTTCCTAGATACAACATCACTGAAATCATTCCTACCAGAAATGGCATCATAATCAAGTCACCAGATCCAAATCTAGCAAGAACTACTCGCAACAAGTACAGCTATGAAATTTTCGGCCAACAAGCACAACTCACAACGCTCACATCACCATCAATAAAGCAGCAACCACCACCTAGAAAGGCACCCATGCTATCAGTTGTAATCCGAGGAGTTCCACCAGATACACCAGATGATGAAATCGAAGCAGAACTTGCCGCCGAAGGCCATACCATAAAGAAGTGCATCCGAATCAAAACTCAACTTGGTACACCCAGCTACATTGTCAGAGTTCTCAACGTAGACCAATCAACAATAGACAACCTTCTGAGAAATGGAGCATTCATTTATAAACGTCGCCACCGTATGGAATCTTCCAGATCACCACCACCGATACCACTGCGATGTGAGAAGTGCCAAACTTATGGAGACCATTTAGCCACTGAATGTAAAGATGAACCAATCTGTGGCTACTGTTCTGGACATCATCTAACAAAATCATGCACAAACCTTCAGAATCCACCGAAATGCAATACATGCGATGAACAACATCCAACTTATTCATTCAAATGCAAAGGCAAACCGAAACCAAATGCCGAAAACAACATGCCAGTAGTGCCACTTCGTATACCAGAGCCAAGCACAAATCAGATCAACGAATCACCTCTTCCTATGCCTACTACAGAACAAATAATACAATTCATTACTATTACTCTGCAAAATCTCTACCCTTTTAGCAAAGAAACCATCTTCTACAAAATCCAACAGGTAGCACAACAAATCTTCAAAGTCAAACCTCAAGCAACATATTCAGGCCATCATGTCTTCTTTTCATTTTCTCCTTTCACCTGAGCATCATTGACGTATTGTTCATCATCACTCACATCACCCACTCACCTATCATGTTCATCATTGCTCAGTTCCCATAAATGTTATATGTAGGGCTCACCTGTCTCCATTACCATCTAGAGAAGCCCCTAGATGAGAAGAACAATCAACCAATCATTCGTCCAATTGTAGTTCAAAGTGTTATGACGTGTACCGCACTTCATGCTCATATGCTATACCATTTTCACCAGTTCCGAAAAATATGGTTATAAGCATAAGCTTATAACACCCTGTTTAATAGATAAAGGAAAATAAAGGATTAATAACGAGTTTATCAGAAACCCTTAGCCCATCTAAACCGTTCCTTTTTACCCTATAATCCTGAAATCCCACTTCCCTAAAGCGAGGGCGTAACCCTTGGGAGGGGCTAGTCACACCGGTGGCTAGCAAAACGCGAAAAAATAAAAAATAAATAAAAATCGTTAGCGAATTGTTGATTATTTTAACGGTGTCTTTTTGAAATGAGTAGGTTGTGTTGTAACCATTCTCATGCTAATAATTAACAAAGTATTGTGGTTTTATGTTTTGAGTCAATGTAAGCATGATCATAATCGTTCCTTACACAACAAAGCCAATTAAATGTGTTAGTACAGGTTCCAAAAGCCGCTCATCCTTACTGAGTAGTTCTTCCAGGGTTATATCTCAGTCATATTAAAGAAATGCCGAGATAGTACCTGCAAACTAGGCCGACTACCTTAATCCAATATCCTCTCCGCTACTCTATCCCGGCCTGAGTCTGAGATGCCTAAATCCCATAAATATCATATTTAAAGAATAACCTTTCCCAAGGGAACACGAGGGGCATGCACCTAAAATGTGGTGGTGTATATTACCCAAAAGCATCTTAACCTTGAAACGAGTGACTGCATACAAAACAGTTGCTTTAAATATTGATTTCTAACGTTAAATAGAAATAAAATAATAATTATTACACAGGAATGTATACTCGTTTCTGATGGGACTGTACTCGGGAGGGGAGTGACGTAGACGGAATTTCAGTTATCATGGAGATTGGTCGTTGGAGAGTTGCGTTTTCACTGTACGATGCTTATGTTACAAACGGCGAGTCAGCGGTTGCAGCCTGAGTTTGTTACTTCTTCTTTCGGGGCTATTTAAACTAGTGTGTATACATAGACAAAACCCGTTCACTGATCGAATTGAAGGCTGCTGTTCGTAAAGGGCTGTTGGGGCAGAGGGGAGGAGCTTCACTTCTCGACTTGAAAACTGTATTAGTGAAGGTAGACATTAGCTTCAAGGTGCGATTTTTTCTATGTAAAATATATGGAATAAATTTACACACATGTTAAAAACAAAATAAGTTTTAGTGAAACATAATCTCTGCACTGTTCAATGAAAATTGAGTATCGTACAGTTCTCAGTGTCACCCTGTCATAATGTGAAGTGCTTTTGTACAAAGGTTTCATTTCAACTCTTCCTTTCTCCTACAATGAAATAAAAGACATGTTTTTCATGGAATTTACTTCATCATTTAACTGAGAATATAGGTTACTGACACATATGCCAATGGGAATTAAATGGATCTACTTAAAAATAGTCTTCCCAATTTCTGGATAATCGGTGCCAATGTCCCTCAAGAACTGTTCCAGTTTTAACTTATCATTCCCAACTGTATTCAATATAGTCTGTCGTTACATCAGTTCACCAATATATGAGTCAACCAATCCAACATCTAAACTAGATTTCAATGTTTTGTTTAGTATTCTTCAGCAACAGTTACCAATTATTTTGTTTGTTGATCCCGAAGAGTTCCGTATTACCTACTAGGAGAGGACAAACCCATTTTTCGGCTAAAAGTTCTGAATGAAACGGATCTTCAGGAACCAACCATGGACAAGGGCGTCCATAGAGGGCGGGTTCGAACGGGTGTGTCGATTTTTCCTGGAAACGTATTTACTATTGCCTAAAGTGGAAACAAGTACTAGGCTACCTGTTTAATTTATTTATTAGCGCGGATAGAGCAAACGCCATTTTACACCGTTCTTGTAACAAAGTGATATAACAATACAAATAATAACAACAAGCAATTATACAATAGGAAATAAGATCAGGTTTTTTTACATTCATTCTATCATCTTGCTGGGGAGACACCAGTCAAAAAACGTTATTGCTGTTGAGCAATTAAAAGCAATAACAACTTTCAGCAAAATCCTGGATCGAATACTGGTCTATAGATTACACCACCACATCACAGAGCACAGCCTACTACCGATACACCAAGTTATTTCCGACCAAATTTCAGCATAAACGACCAACTACTAAGGCTCACAAACCTAATAGTCCAAAATTATAACTCACTAAATCCATCATGCCTAGTATTATTTGACCTGGAGAAGGCATTCGACAAGGTGTGGCACTAAGGACTGATATATAAACTTATTAAACTTAAACTTCCTGAGGCATATATTAGATTCACGCACCAGTTCCTCTCAAACAGTATTTCATATGTTAATATAAACAACACCAGTTCCCATCCGCACTTCATCTTCAGTTGTGTCCCGCAGGGTTCAGCACTATCACCCCTACTATACCTACTATATGTTGCAGACTTCCCAAGCCTACCGAACAATGCTCATCTGTTTCAATACGCCGACGACACTGCTTTCCTAGCTACTGCCAAAACTGTGCGAAGTATAAACAGCATCCTAAACGCCGCTATCCCTAGCTTCGTTACTTGGTGCAACAAATGGCGACTCAAAATAAATTCAAACAAAATCCAAGCAATAGTCTTCATACCACATAACAGACGATCCAAAGTACATAGAAATCCAAATAAACTAGCCATTACAGTCGAAAATACAATAAAACCAGCAAAACAAGTCACATACCTTGGCGTAATTTTTGAGCACAACCTAGCATGGAAACCATACGTAAACAAAGTCACAGAGAAAGCATATACCAGGCTGAATTTACTCAGAAGACTAACGGGCACAACATAGGGACTGCGTTCAGAAACAATACTCACCACTTACGAAGTCTTCTTACGACCAGTCTTAACGTACGGTTTTACAGCATGGATCTCAGCAGCAGCCTCTTACTATGAACAGTTGAAAGTCCTGGAGCGACACGTTTTCCGAATTGCCTTCCGTGTCAAACTCCCTAGCCCAACCAGAGAGCTCTATGACCAAGTACCGTTCGAGAACATCTTGAGGCACATAGAAAAATCAAGATTAAAGTACATAGATTAAAATACATAAGTACAAGATACCAAAACGACCATCCACTACGTGTGGATACAATAGAGACTGATCTTAACTTCAACCCACGAGAGATATTAATCCAAACCCACTTTCACAACTGAGTACCATGTACCAATACTGCATAACTGTACAACACGATAACTTCGAAATGGCCAACGCACTGTCAACACCTGACTGCCCACAGTTCATAGCACCCTCGAAGAGCCAATAAACAAATATGTGAAAAAACAACATAGCTAAAATACTGCACATTTTCAACGATAAATTTGACTATAGGCAACGAACAATACCCCCTCCAAAAAAATGATGATGTAAGATAGCAGAGAAAACACATAGACCAGCGAATAAAAATTATAAAATAGAATGATCAGATTGAAGACTCAACCCTAAATGAGGGCGTAACCCTCAGAAGGAGCTAACCCGAGGGTTAGCAGCAAAAAAAATCATTCTAGATTCATATAACAAGGCTTTCAAAATTTATTTTTGCTGAGGCAGAAATCTGGTGGCAAAGGAAGAGTATTGTTAAAATGTGATAATCTGTATACAAGAGATCGCTGGACCAAACACAATCTCGGTTTTGAGAGGTAGAAATGATGTTGTGAGCGAAAAAATTTTCTGGGTACTCTTAGGTTAAAAAGTAGAAGAGGGTGCCCTGACCTGCATTATTTTATAAAGAAATTTTAAGTCATTTGGCTTTCTTCGTGTGTCTATGTGTTTTAAGTCAAGAAAATTCAAAATATCTACGTTAGATTTGTGTTCGAGGTTGGATACTCCGTGTTGTACAATGCGGATAAAGAAATTTTGAACATTGTGCAATTGAAATAAGTTGGTTTCACAAGCCATAGACCAGATAGATGAACAGTATTCACTAGTAGGAAGTACACAAGTGAGGAAATATGACCGAAGAGCTCTGAAATCTTTAATATCGGTGAAAATGTAGAGAAGTCCAAGAAGTTTGAGTGATTTAAAATTTACGAATTCAATGTGAGGAGTAAAATTGAGTTTTTCATCAAATATGATAGCAAGGTTTTTGTAATGATCTATCCATGGTATATTAGATGAGACGAGTGTGTACGTACATTTCGCGTTATAGGTTTTGAGTGAGAAACGCATTTCAGCAGTTTTCCAAGGATTGACTTTGAGTAACCAATTATTGCACCACATTTCAACAGAATCTATAGCGGCTTGAAGGAAGAAAGCATGTTCTGTAGATTTAGTTTTCTTAAAAATTTGCAGTCACCAGCGTATAGAAGTCTGTTCACATAAGTCATCAATGAAGAGGGAAAATGAAGCTGGCTCTAAGGAGCTTACTTGAGGGATACCTGAAAGCATGGGGGAGCCACTTGGATGTGCTACCAGCGAGGACGACACGTTGTTCTCTGCCAGTCAAATATGATGTTAGAAGCTGAAGGAGGGGTCCGTGTATACTAAATCTGGAAGCAAGAATGTGTATAAGAAATTTGTGATTGACAGTTTCAAATGCTTTGGAGAAGTCCAGGTATATGACGTCAAATTCTTGTCTATTTGCTAGAGCATCCGTGGCTTGAGACAGTAGGACAGCTAAGTTGGTTTTACAAGATCCATTGGTTGCAAAGCCATACTGGGAGGGAGAAATAAATGGGCGGATATGATTTTGAATCCTGTCTGTATAATTCGATATATAATGTATAAATACTTCTATAAAAATGAGTAGTTATCATGTTTAACGAGAAATAAATAGTTGAGTTTTGCATGTATCCCCTTGCGATGTCCGTGCTGCTTGTGATAATGACATTTTTTAGTTTCTCCAAAGTACTTCCTGTCTTAGTATGAAAGGGACCTTAAGATATATTTTAAAGTTTCGTGTGAAGATAGTTTCACAACAAGAATGAGTGATGTAAGGATTGTATATTATTTCTAAGTGATCATATATTACCTCCAGCAGAAAATAAACATATAATTTACTATTGGTGATCAGAGGCGGTCCTAGGCTTTGCGAGATTCTGAGCAATGACTGTTCAAAGAGCTCCACAAAATGATAATTAGCTGGAAGAACGGCTATTAGCTGAAACTCGCCTCCTGAAATAAATGAAATTACAAACTACAAATACAGTATCATATAATTAGGAACCCGAAGATAAACTCTGACTAAATAAACAAGTAGAGCCTTACAATAGTGTTGTCCATTTACTCTTCTTGTCTCTGAAATCTTCAGTATATCATCTAAGGTAGATTTAACGCTGTTTTCTATAGATCTAAGAGCGAGAGCGGTCTTGAGTCATGGTGTCCTTAAGATAATTTTAATGAGCTTGATCTTAGAAAACCTCCTCTTGGCAGACGCAACAATAAAGGGAATCATGGCTATTATTCTCAGTGCAATATAATTGTTCCGGTGGATTTCAGACAGTTCGTTTTTTTTTTTTTTTTGCTTTGCACTTATTTGCACACGCACACAATTCGGAGGGCTCCTAAAATGTGGCATCTACTTAGGGTTGCCAACTTTTGAAAATGGAAATACCGGACACCCTCTAGGAGTACATATACTCTTAAGATTGTGACATCATCGCTCTTCAAAAATGTGAACAACCTGAGTTTCCACCAGTATTTCTCTGTAGGACTTTCTACAACATAACTGTCCTGGTTGCGTAGGGTGTTGTCGAGATTTCCGCCTACGGGGTCTGGCGGAAAAGTGATTACTTCACATAAAATTGAGCGATTCGGAGTTCGAATTTAATACCTTTAGTTAATTTTGAAGCATTTATTAAACTTAACTATTTCAGTTTTGGTTGATTTGGCGTCTGTAATTTTTGTAGAATACCATCAATAATACATCGTACTTTAAAACAGAAAAGCAAATATAATTGGCAATATAATTATGGCATACAGAAAATATACTTGAAAAATAAATCTTACCAGCTTCGCTCTCCTCTACTCTCCATGACTTGAAGAACCGAAAAATTATTAAATTTGTATTACAAAACTCCAAGATATATAGTCTCATTCTTGCTGCAATGAATCTTGCAATGAAATGCGAAATTAAAATTATTAAAAAGTAGCAAATGGGGCAGTTACGGGAGCGACAATAAAATTATTATCTCAGTTGACAAGTATTGTTGAGTAGCTCTAAATCTGTGGGTTGGGGAGAGAGAAAATGAATAAGAAAACAAGGGTTTGTTGCGTAATAAAACACCCCCTGTCTTGAAAAATCAATTAATACGGTTGCATATAATGAGAGGTAGACTTATTTCTCATGTTTACACTTTATTTTCAATAAAAAAAGTAGTTTTAGACATCATTTAATGGCTAATAAAAAAGGCCAAAAATGGCAAATGTTTTATAAAATAAGCTATACTTAAGGTTATAAGCATTTTGTATATTTGTATGGCTAAATACCTTTCAAAATATGCTAGATTTAGCCAAAAGTAAGCTAAATTGGCATCACTGCCACCTTGCAAACGGTAACATCACTGCGACGGAACAACAAATTCGTTGCGGAGTGCAATTGCGCTAGGGCCGTGATCAGCCGGTTGTCAAATGCGGTCCATTTTAGAATCCAGTTCAACTAAAACTACTTTCCACAGAATTAAAAAATAATATGAACAGATCAGAGAATAGGACTAGTAAGAGAAAAAAATACCAGACATTTAACGCCCGGTTTTGAGGTCGTACCGGACACCGGACAAGGAGGTCAAAAACCGCACCGTGCGATAAAAATACCGGACGGTTCGATACCCTGTGGAGAATTGTGAACAAAACATTGAAATCCAGTGTAGATGTTGGATTGGTTGACTCATATATTGGTGAATTGATGTAACGACAGACTATATTGAATACAGTTGGGAATGATAAGTTAAAACTGGAACAGTTCTTAAGGGCAGTGCTTATCCAGAAATTGGGAAGGATATTTTTTTAAGTTGATGCATTTAATTCCCATCGCCACAAGTATAAGTAACCTATATTCTCAGTTAAGGGGTGTAAATTCCATGCATTTTATTTTCATTATAGAAGAATGAAAGAGTTGAGGTGAAACCTTTGTACAGAACACAAAGCATTTCACGCTATACAGGGTGACACTGAGAACTGTACGATACTCAATTTTCAATGAACAATGCAGAGATTATTTTTCACTAAAAGTTATTACTTTCTTTTTAACATGTGTGTTAATTTATTCCATCTATTTTACATAGAATAAAAATCACGTCTTGAATCTGATGTCTATATTCACTAATACAGTTTTTAGTCGAGAAGTGGAGCTTCCTCCCACCCACACCCCTTTGCAAATAGCTGTCTTCAGTTCGATCAGTGAACGGGTTTTGTCTATGTATGTTCGCTGCTTTAAATACCCCTGAAAGAAGAACGATGAAATGAAGACAGAACAACATCTGAGCTGCAACCGCAAACTCGCCGTTTCTAACATAAGCATCGTACGGTGAAAACGCGACTCTCCAACGAGCAAGCTCCATGATAACTGAAAGAGCAAACCTGAGGGAAGGGAATGTTTATGCCATTCTCCGTCCACGTCACTCTCCTCCCGAGTGCCGTCTCATCATAAACGAGTACACTTCCCTCTGTAATAATTTTTATTTTGTTTCTATTTAAAGTTGGATATGAACATTATATTTAAAGCAACTATTTTTCATTGACTCACTCATTTCAAGGTTAGAATGCTTTGGGGTAATTCTTTTAATTGCATACCCCTCGTGTTCCCTTGGGAAAGGTTATTCTTTAAATATGTTATTTATGGGTTTTAGGCATCTCAGACTCAGGTCGCGATAGAGTAGCGGAGAGGATATTATATTAAGGTAGTCGGCCTAGTTTATAGGTACTATCCCGGCATTTCTTTAATATGACTGAGGTACAAACCCGAATGAACTACTCAATAAGGTTGATCCGCTTTTGGAATCTTTACTTATTAAATCAAAGCTGTACTGAGACATTTAATAACCTTCTTTGTATAAAAGCTTATATTGAATAATTTCAGCCTATATTAACTTAAAAACGGAAACAATAATAACACTGTCTTTTTCTAAATATTAGGATGAGTATGGTTTCAACTCAACCAAAACTCACTCAAAAATAATATCAAGTTTCTATCTGCAGCTATAAGTTTGCATCAACGCATTTTTTTTTCTTTTTTTTTCCTGCTAACCCGCGGGTTAGCTCCTTCTGAGGGTTACGCCCTCATTTAGGGGTGAGTTGTCAATTTGATCATTATATTTTATAATTTGTCTTCGCTGGTCTATGTGTTTTCTCTACCATCTTACATCATTTTTTTTTGGGGGGGGTGTTCGTTGCCTGTAGACAAATTTAATCTTTGAAAATGTGAAGTATTTTAGCTATTTTTTTTTTCCTGTTTTATTATTGGCTCTGCGAGGGTGCTATGAACTGTGGGCAGTCAGGTGTTGATAGTGCGTTGGCCATTTCGAAGTCCTCGTGTTGATCAGTTATGGAGTATTGGTATATGGTACTCAGTAGTGAAAGTGGTGTTTGGATTAATATCTCTCGTGGGTTGAAGCTCAGGTCAGTCTCTATGGTATCCACGAGTAGTGGATGGTCGTTTTGGTATCTTGTACTGATGTATTTTAATCTTGATTTTTCTATGTGGCTTAGGATGTTTTCGAACGGTACTTGGTCATAGAGCTCTCTCGTTGGGCTAGGGAGTTTGACACGGAAGGCAATTCGGAAAGCGTGTCGCTCCAAGACTTTCAATTTTTCATAGTAAGAGGCTGCAGCTGAGATCCATGCTGTAAAACCGTACGTTAAGACTGGTCGTAAGAAGACTTTGTAAGTGGTGAGTATTGTTTCTGGACGCAGTCCCCATGTTGTGCCCGTTAGTCTTCTGAGTAACTTCAGCCTGGTATATGCTTTTTCTGTGACTTTGTTTAGGTATGGTTTCCATGTTAGTTTGTGGTCAAAAATTACGCCAAGGTATGTGACTTGTTTTGCTGGTTTTATTGTTGTATGGTCGACTGTAATGGCAAGTTTATTTGGATTTCTATGAACTTTGGATCTTCTGTTATGTGGTATGAAGACTATTGCTTGGGTTTTGTTTGAATTTATTTTGAGTCGCCATTTGTTGCACCAAGTAACGAAGCTATGGATAGCGGCGTTTAGGATGTTGTTTATACTGTGCACAGTTTTGGCAGTAGCTAGGAAAGCAGTATCGTCGGCGTATTGACCTAATTAGCCGTTATGTAGCTTTTTGTTACAAAATATTTAGTAAGTGCTTAAAATTTCAAGGCTCAAATCCAGAAACAAATAGTAATCAGTTAAGCTGTTACATGTAACCTGGTAATGATTTTAAACACTACAGCGTTTTAAATATTCGTAACTATACAAAAGAAAGTCAAAGGAAAGCTTTGCAAGGAATATATAAAAAGGATTTTGCTGGCATCTACTGGACATCTGCACAATTAATAAAAAGTTTTCAGTTTAGTTTTTAGTTACATCTACAAAATTATGAAAACCCCGAAGTCTAACGTAGTGGCATATGAGCTGTACCCTCAAACACCCACGGAACCAGAGGACTCCGAAGTATGGATGGCAATGAAAGTAAACTTAGGCTTTTGTTACATTGGTTATTGTACTGTAGTCAGTAGTACCACTGGGATATGCGGGTCCCGGGAAAAATGTTTCGCGGGGCCCCTCTTAGTGAACGAGTTGATTAATAAATTTAGTTTCTTATTTGTATTGTGTCTAGGGTGAGCGTACGAGAAAACACTGTCTCAATGCAAGTCGCGTGTGCAATAAAAAAAAACACCGAACCTGACCTTACCTAACCTCCAAGTGCCCTTGGTCACTACTTCTATTAAATTTTTTAATGCGTATATACAAAAAGAAAAGGAAAAAGATAGTTTTGTATTTAAAAAATGTAAAAGTGACGCAGCCAGGGTTCGAACCCGGTACTTTTCGATCAGCTTTCCAGCACGTAGACCACCAGACCAAGCTTACAGTTCCGAGATGGATGCTTTTTGGCAGGCAACAAGTTCTCTTCAGAACTACGTGCAGGACTCCGTCTCTACGGAAAGCCCATATGGAAACAATTAAAGTACGGCCCAGCACTCTGAGTTAACAACACTTTACCGTATGCAAACCGTTAACCGAGGGCTTCATCTCCCCGTCCGCAACTAATGCTACCCAGCTCCTTTCGGATGCACCCTCCTCCCTTAGACACTTCGCTATCACTCGGTGTGCAACCTGATCTGGTGCGTATATAACATCCTAGTTTTTAGTGGCATCTTTTAAAATTATAAATCACAACTTTTATTAAATTTCCTTTTGTGTACTTACATAAAAATGAACAAACTTTAATTTTCTTTTTTAAAATGGAAAAAGCCGACGCCAGGGTTCGAACTAGGAACCTTTTGATCAGCTTCCCGACGCCTCAATCACAAGACCAAACTGCATCTGCCAGATTGAGCGCTTCTCGCTGTTACTTATAGTTCAAGCCACGCGAGAGTAGGCTATTCGTACCGGAAGGGTTTCCACATGAGTCGAGGGCCCTTGCAGGTAATTTTTGTTTGAAGAAAATCTTGCTTTCTACCGTACTAAAAACAATGTTGAAGGATTTGAGAAGGAATTTCCGCTCTTTTCAAGGAGTCCTGCGCGGGCGTGACTGTGGGTGAGACTTCGGAAACTAAGCTTTTCTTATGTTGTGGCAGTTTCCCCAAAGTGTCTTTGTTTATAATTCTTAACAGGGTTGTCCAGTGCTGAATTAAGCTAATTGGAAAACCAGAGCAACCCCTGTTACATGTACCGTGCGTCGTCCCGTCTTAACATCATTGTAGGGCCACTGGATAATGCAATTTACTGTCCTGAAAAGGCACCCATGGAAACGATAGATAAAATTGGATCATTTAAAAATTCATTATTTCTCAAATAAAAACGTATTTTTCGAACATTCATCTAACATTAGAATAAAAATTAATGATAACTTTCATCATAGTGTTGCCTGATTTATCGCATTCATCCGAATCCGATAAAATATTTTTAAAACCTTAGAAAATTAGCTTAAGCCTAATCTAATGACTTCGTATCTTGACACGTAAATCCTAATTCATCTCAGCGCGAATTGGTCACTCATAATCTAATAGTTTTAGACACTACTGCACTAAATTGGGAGTTCTCAAACTATGGTGTACTGATACGCGAAACTTTGGATACTGGTATGTGAGTTTGCTGAAATACAATAAACACAAAACTGACCTAACACATTGTCACTGACTGAATATAATTCAAACATTTTCACAGTGGCAAGGTCGTTTACATGAATTCGTAAACGTAGAGCAAATCACATAACAAATCAGATACACCCAGTCATAAGTTACGTATTAATAACAGGACGAGCACGGTTACAATACAACCGTAACTCACTCAAAACTAATTCTTTTGTAATTGTATTGAATCTACAGATTTATTGACGCGTTTTTTTTTTGTTTTTTTTTAGCTACCGAGGCTAGCACCCCCAAAGGGCTACACCCTTTACTTGGGAAGAGAAGATAGAAGGAAGTGTGAGGATTTAGTAACGTTGGATGGGCGAAGAGGTTTTGTTTATCTTATTACTTTATTGTTTAATAGACTTGATTGGACATTATGAGTTTTCTCAGAATCATTCATATAGGATGGTTATCTTATTTCCTAGTGATGATAGCTGATGAGATGGAAGCGAGGTGCGGAAAGACGCCACAACACTTTGGCACACTAAAGACAAATGATTGATGTTCTTCTCGTCTAGGGGCAACTCTAGACGGTTATGGAGACAGATGAGCCCTTGCGTTCGAAATGGTCACTGTGCAGTTGATGAAGGCGCAATGTAATGAGGGATGTTATCGACGGTGTAATCTATAATCTGTGCTAAATCTGGATGGTTCGGTGGTATTACTTGTCGGTAGAGCGTAAATAATAGGGAAAGTGGTGTGTAAGCGTGATGAGGTGGTGTGTTGCTGTGTTCATGCGAGAGGAGTATGTCATAGAAGAGTGGGTGGTGGGTTTCGTATCTATTTTGGATGTATTTGGTGCGAAGTGTTTCTAGGTGTAGAAGAAGATGTGGGAAGGTAATACGGTTGTATAATTCTTGGGTTGGGCTAGGTAGTTTTATTCGATATGTTATGCGTAGTGCGTGTCTCTCGAGAATCTGAAGTTGACGGTATATGCGGTGATCGGCTGCTATCCAGGCGGTTAGTTCATAGGTTAGAACTGGGCGAAGGAATACTTTGTATGTGTTTATAACGGTTTGTGGTTTGAGCCCCCAAGTGGTTCCTGTTAGTCTTTTGAGGAGGTTGAGGCGGTTTTTGGCTTTGCTGACAATTTTCTGTAGGTATGGTCTCCACGTTAAATGATGATCAATTACAAGGCCAAGATAGGTGACAGTTTTTGAAGGTTGTATAGTTTCGTTTTGAATTTTAAGGTTGAGATGAGAAGGGTTTCGTTGGATACGGGAGCGGCAGTTTGGTGGTATGAAGACTATGGCTTGAGTTTTGGATGAGTTAATGGTGAGTCCCCACTTACTGCACCAGGATAAAAAGATTTGAATAGCTTCAGTCAGAGTCTTATTGATGTTTTGAAACATAAGGGTTTTACTTAGGGCTAGGAAAGCTGTATCGTCAGCATATTGAAAGATATGTATATTAGGCGGTAGCTGTGGGAAGTCTGCAACGAACAAAAGATATAAGAGTGGAGACAGTGCGGAACCTTGTGGTACACCACAATGTAAGAAGATAGGATGGGACATGCTGGAGTTGATTGTGATATATGCGATTCGATTGGTTAGAAAATGTAGAATGAGTCTGATATAGGTGATGGGAAGACGAAAGTTGTAAAGTTTGTGTAGAAGGGCCTGATGCCAGACTTTGTCAAATGCTTTTTCGAGATCGAAAAGAAGGAGGCATGACGGACGAGAGGTATTATAATGGTTTGTTATGGTATTGATGAGACGGAGAAGTTGGTCATTGATACTAAAGTGAGGACGGAAGCCTGCTTGACATATTGGTAAAAGATTATGTTGGTCTAGATGGGAGTGAAGTCGTTTAACGATGATTTTTTCTAAGGTTTTGCTAAGGGCAGAGGTGAGTTGTATGGGTCGGTATGAAGATAAGTTGTGGAGTGGTTTGTCAGGTTTGGGAAACATAAGAGTTTTTGAAGTTTTCCATGGGAGTGGAAAGAAGCCAGTGCGTAGGATGAATGTGTAGATTGTGGCTAATAGCGTTAGGAGAGTGATGGGTGCTTCTTTAAGATGACGGTATGTGATAGTGTCAATGCCGGGTGCGGTAGTTCGTTTGTGTGCTATAGTCTCGATTACTTCGTCTAGGGTGATAGATGCAGTAAGTGGGTGATCTGGGAGTTGATGATTAGTGTCGGGTTGGAGATGTGGAGAGTCTATATTTAATCTGTCTGCAGGATGTCTTCGAAATGGATTGAAAGGTGGTGATGGTGTGAAAATTTCCTGCAAGTAATCAGCAAATGCGTCTGCTTTATCGTTGTCTGTATGTAGAGCTTGGTTGTGTGGCGAAATAGGATACGTTGTTTTTATTGACGCGAGTAGTAGTAGTAGTATTGTTGGACAGGACGATCATGGTCGTCCTGTCAACGCAGACGGTTATGCCGTCTCTTCGTTATTGTTTTTATTTCTAATCTATATTTTAAATAATTGTTGCTGGTCTAAGTGATGTTATATTGATATAGACATAATGGCGGGGCTGGTGTATTTGGATTTTGTGCGTTTCCTTTCTATAAGGTAGGATAAATATTTGCTATATGTTCGGGTGGTGGGTATCTGTTAATAACCTGAAGTGTTAAGGCCTGATCATTTTCGTTAATCGTCCGGTACATTTCTAGTAGGTGATGGAGTGGTGGATGGTGATAGCGTGGTTGGATGTCTTGTTGTGCATCTATGTGGATTGTGTCCAGGAGTGTTGGGTGAGCCGTAGTCCAGCGTTTTGTTATATATTTTAGTCGTAATGTTTCCAGGTGGGTTTTGATTTCCGGGAACGTAAGGCGATCATACAGAAGATGTGTGGGACTTGGTAGTTTGATGTGGTATGCCAGCCTTAGAGCGTGTCTCTCCCATATCTGTAGCCTTTTATAGAAGTCTTCGCTGGCTGTCATCCAGGCGATATGACCATATGTAAGACATGGTCGCAAGAATATTTTGTACGTATGGAGGATGGTGTCTGTTTTTAAGCCCCAGGTAGTGCCTGTTAGCCGCTTCAGTAGTATTAGTCGGTTATTTGCCGCTTTGTTGAGATTGCTGATGTGAGGTTTCCAATTTAGCTTTGTGTCGAAAATGACTCCGAGGTACTTCGCTGATGTTGTCGCTCTTATAGGTGTGTGGTTGACATGGAGGTCAAGCTTGGTGGGATTTCGACGGACTCTTGTTTTTGTTTTTGTTTGCTGTATTACCAGTGCCTGGGTTTTGAGAGCGTTTATGGTGAGACGCCACCTAAGACACCATGTGTGAAATTTATCTATAGCTGTTTGGAGCGATCTTAACATTGTATTTGTAAGTTCTCACCGCTAAAATTTTGAAAAGAGCTTAAAGTTTAAACGCTCACTCATGTAAACTTAGGTACAACTAGTTGAAGCTGTTACAAATATACGCAGACACTTTTAAGTTGCAAAAAAAAATTAAAAAGGAGAAAACGTTAAGAGAAAGTAAAGATAAACTCTGTCTTAGATTTCTTAAAGTAACATCCTGCCATCTACTGGACATACTTGCATATAATAAAACGTTTTCAATTAAGTACCATTTTAGACCACTACAACTAGACACGTCATACAAATATATGAATATAACATAAAAGGGTAATACGTTACAAGAGCTCCTTCTGGCATAGAGCACTCGGAACTCCTGAAAATGCTGTGTTTTGTTTCCTATAACCACGAAAGACACTAAAATGCGTTCAAAATGGGAAGAAAGTACCTGAAGTGGAAGTTGTGATATGGCATATTCGACTTCAGAAATTCTTTTTTTTTTACGTATTTTAGGCTCTTTCATGGCTATAGGAAGGAAAATATAGCATTTTCAGGAGTTCTGAGTGCTGCTACATCACAGAACTTCACATGATTTCAAAACCTAGCATCGAAACAAATATTAACTATATCTTTCACAATCTCTGGCTTTATCTTCCTAGTTTTCCAAGATACGTGTTTCCCTTGGCAGTGTATTAACTACAAGGTTTTCTCTAAAAAAAAGAATCGCACAAACTTCTATCATCTCGTACAGGCCCGCAACTATGGTTTCTGTCACCCGGGGCAAGCACGTAATTCGGCGCCCACCCTCCGCCGAGCTTTCGTTAAGCCCCTCGTACACGATTCAATAAACATTGAATCAAATTCTTGAACAAGCAGTTGGATGAGTGCGTACACGATCCAACTGGAATAATCAAAGAGTTGTATTCAAGTAGTGTTGAAAGTGCTTGGATGGTGCTCGTACACGATTCGATAAGTTAAGCGGAAGTATGAAGGAGCCAAATGCACATAAGTCGATTTGCTCTTTCTGCGTTGAAAGCGGGAACATGGAGTGAATGTTAAACATGATATGCGTCGCTTGTAATAAAATAATAACCTGATTAACGGCTGCGATTCCGTGGTTGGTGATGCCTCGAACATCGACTTTTTATTGCTTTATTCAAAACTCTTTTCAATTCTTATAATTTGTTATTTATTTCCGGTTACACGCACTTCTATAAACATCTAACGACAACTAATAATCCAAAGTGAAAATGCATATTTTATTATTATTTCGTTA
>JAGDQP010040962.1:0-12238 GCA_022664845.1 Lepisma saccharinum | reverse complement strand
TATATATAATGTGACGTAATATATACGCAAGAAAAATGGCGGTTGATGAATATATGTAACAGTATAATCTGTTCCGTGTGTGAAACTGTATAGACACAATTGAATTTATTATTTTAAAATTAAAGTTGTGCAAATATGATCTGAACTTGGACTGGACTTCTTTCTTGCTTGCAGAGCAAGCTACCGTACGTATTTAAGAGCAGTTTTCCCAACCAGTCTTTGGTTGTGTGTTTGTGTGATTGTACGTGTGCAAACAAATTCCTACTTCTGTCACAACGCCCGTCAACTTCGTCGGGGACAACTAATTTATAGGTTGACAGTTCAACTTTTGACCCTTGGTGGGTCATGAGAAGTAGTTGCAGTGGTCTTCAGTCCTGTTGCCTTCACCACCTATGTACATTTAAACAAAGGTTTCTACTCGGAAGAGTGAAAACGGCAACGCCTGCCAGCAGTCTTTTGTGGGCTTCGAAGCAGTCAGTATATAGTGTAATCGTAATAAAAGAGTCGTTCGAGGGTCGTGAAGTGGTCAACAGTTTGATCGCATTAGAGGATTTGTACTGGACCTAGTGATCATCTAATAACAACATACAATGTAATATAAAAAAAGGTTACGGTAACGTGCATGAAATGTAGTGCGGTACAGTAATTATAAACATATATTCGCGCTCCCGCGTTTATAGGTATCGATAAAAGTTATATCAGCACAGCAAAAGTGTATTAATATTGATCAGTTGTGGGCACACAAAATAGACAAATTTAATATTATTTTATGTTTTTTTACAAGTTAGTGTGCAAGTGATAACAATATAGTGTGTGATTATTCATCCACGTGTTTTCCTAAGTACGTAGTTCTATCTCTTTAGTAAGTATAAGGTATGAAAATGTATACAGATTAAATCATGTGTAAGTAAAGGAAAGTGTGGGTAGAAGCTCTTCGTGCCTTAATCGTAAAATTAATTTTGTCATACTTCCTCATCGGGATCAACGAGGAAGTCCCCCGCTGGACAGACCCGTTACATATAATAACAGCTAAAACAAGCTTTTACTTATCAGAATAATATAAGGTGTTTGTTTTCTTATCTTTTAACCTAATAAGTTTCGCAGTTTACGATATCTTTTATTTCTTTTATCCAGTTTTCCTCATTACTCAAACTAGTTAATAGTTTCGTCTTTACCGATTTTATGGCTTCGGAAGACGAATAGTGCTCTTTTTTTAGATCTTTAAACAACAGCGTTTTCTAATCTTTAAAACTATTCTCTTCTTTATTAGAAAAAAAAAATATTGGAAATGCTTTCTTTGTACACTTCGAATAAAATAATGTGACTCTGAACACCGTTCATTTAAGACACCTAAATTACATATTCTTATCGTAAAATCGTACCTGGTAAAGAGACCCCCGTCTCCTTGCCTCAGTCTCTCCCGTGTAACAAAAATCAACAAACAACATGAGCACAGAATTGTTTCAAATATAGCCTACACGAATTAGTATAGCTGCAAGGATCGGCTGAACCTTACATACCTAAAGACCAGAAATAAAATTTAAAGTTCAAATGAAAATGTATTGAACGAGATTTGGGTGCATGATACTCATAGAACAGGTGATAAGCGCACGGGTTTGGTTCAGTACATTAATATTAAAATAGTACTTGATGCTTTTGTTAATACTAGACGAGATTTAGGTTGTCTCGTCTCGAAAGTATCTTGTCCAGAGAGTGTCTCGTATCGAAAAGATGTATACTTTGCATTACGAGAGCTCTGTCTCGTCTCGTTTTCCATAGCCATTTTCTCTGTCTCGTCTCGTTTCGTGGCAACACTGTAATAGATGGGCTGTTTGAAAAAAACAAGAACATAGTTTATGAAAAAATTGTTCCTGTATAAACAGCATCGATTTTAAGTTGCTTCTTACTGATTCCCTTGTATAGAAATCTTTTGTCATTACCAGAGGTAGTGGTAGACAATTTGCAATATAGTTTTTTTTTTTTAGAAGGGTACAAAATTTAATTAGTTTAACTAAGATAAGTAATTTGTTAAGCGGTGTTCAAACGGAATTCTCTGGTATCCTTGTTGAAGTAATCAGAATCTTCCATTAGAACTTTGCTAGATATTCACTTTGGGTTTAAGCACAATCCAATTGCTTAGTATTTAGAACCTACCTTTAAAATGCGTGTTCGGAGTTAATAAATTTGCCAAAACTTCCTTCGGGATTACTTACGTAATATAATCCTTTGCAGCCAATTATTTCTGTACAAGGTGACTAATACTTGCGTATGTAAAAACATACTTCTCTATTCGTGGGAAATAATCCGTTGCTAAACGATTCATTAGCGGCCAATATAGTAGGATGTGATAGCAACACAGGCTGTTAGAAATTAGTTATTCTGTCCAGTAGGCGACAATATTATTGTCGTATTTTGTATCCCGGAAACTGAGAAGCCAAGATTTCCAAGAGGAGAATCAAACCCAACAACGTCAGGTTTTAGAACATGGCCACTTTTAAATCTAGACCTTATGCCAAGCTGTTGATGTTGGGTCAAATGTATTTGATAGGTCACACCAATGAAATATGGTAACTAATAAACGTGCTCAGACCAAACATCATATACAATTTTCGGGCGGTCAAACGAAGAACTTACGCAAACTTTGGTGTAGATATGTATAACAGAGTGGACATCAGGACCTACCATGGTTCGTGGTGTCCTCAAATCTTGCAACGTTAACTCATTTTTCGAAATCATACAATGAAGAAATTTTGCACCGCGATGGAAGTTGGGTGACAACGCAATATTCTAGTGTTACTTTTATATATTTCTATATATTTATATTTAAAAAACTTTTTTTTAATTTTCTTTAATATGAACTTCTTCATCCTAAAATAAATACTAGCCTACAATGATGTTGCGTTTGACTGATTGCAGAACACTTTAGGAATTGTGTCACAAAACATTAGCTTGAAAAAAAGTATCCGAACACGAGTATCCGTATCCGAATGCTTGAAAAAAATAATAGCATAAACTTTTTAGACATACTTTTCTTAAACAATTCGTTACTAAAAAGTGTGGCGGTTGGGTTTGTTTCGAAAGCGAGTAGAATTGTTGAATATGAGTAATTGTCCGGTAAGGAAAATCTGCGCGATGCTAAGATACCTTTGCAGTAAACTATTCGATTATGGAACACTCTATCTTTGCTTAAGTGAGATTTTTAACTAGGTTGTATGAAATGAAACAAATATTTATAATTTTGGCGTTGATTACAAAATAATATCTTGAACTTTTTTATTCTCTAGATTCATACACACTGAAGATACATCTCTTTCCGAATACTTGTATGTAGTTTGTTGGATATGAATACTATCAATATATTACTTCTCCTTGCACTCAGTCTTTTATAGTCTTTGCAATATATTTATTGAACACCTCTTCTTAGTTCAAATAACGCACTCAGTTCACTAATAAAGTGGTATATGTTTGTCACTTGCATGAATTCTCATGTATATCACACCGTTCCTTTTATGACAAATACTTGCTAGCATATGTTCTCATACAAGTGCGTGTTAGATAATTAAAATATTGAAAGATATGCAATTGAAGATTAAAAGATAAATAGAAATTTTATATGAAGATGAAATGGATGTTACGATCGTAATAGATATAACTATATAGAGAATATTGATTTTTGAAGAACTAACCTATTCTGTATGGAATAGTCAATTTCAAAGAAAGTTCTATCTGTATGAAACGTAATAAGATTTTTCTTGTAACTGTATCTTGTAATGGCTTTTCACATGAACGGTACTTATTCATTCAGTTCGGACTGTATTAGATGTCTTCCTGCGGATATCTCTATCGTACAAATTTCTGTCCTATCATTCTAGATCAGTCTGGATTAACTGCTCACGACACGTAGTTTAATTACTTAATACTGTCCAAATAATACTCTCCTTAACACTTTTGATAGTAATGGCAAACACTCTTACTGTTCAGTCTGAAGTCTGTTCCTACTATGACTTCTAAATGCTTAACTGCTACGATGAACTTTAGCTTACTAATTTTACACTTCTTCTCTTTGTAAATTACTTCTTTAGCTAAAGCAAACTGAACGTTTTTATTTTATCATAAATACAGTTCTTGCATATGTATCCTATCCCGATCTATCGGATGGTTCTTATACATATGTCACCTATCCCAATGTATGGAGATAAGAACGCAAACACTGACGATCGAAATCCCTGCTTAATGGGTCTCCAAACATATGCTAACGTCACTCTCCCGCTTACTCGGTTCGGACGTAATACCTCTATCATACGATGAGAACCCTGCTGTTGACATGCCCAAACACTCCAACGATTTACTGACGCTGAGGGGGCTACAGTCAACACACAAGCATCAATTGAGGGCTCGAATGGCAAACCACGGAGCTAGAAGCAATCCGGGAATTACAGCCTGCCAAGCGCAAGTGTTCCAAAATAGGTATAAAAGCTAACGACGAGCTTCAATAAATACCTTGGTAGTTCTTTTGTCCTGATGACTTGAGCACCAAGCCTCTGGTATCGTTCAATTGCCTCTTTAACTTTCATCGGCCGCTGCATCTGTAGGTGTATTGATGATTTCACTTTACATCCTGTGGTTTCAGATACTTTCAGAACAGTTTTATGTAGTCCCATGCCATTTCTTTCTTAATTTGTACTCAGAAATCTAAAAAATAATCCTTGCGTCTTCTTTACTTTCGCAACGCAAAACCGAGTTCCACCTGTGGAGCAATTTTGTACTATTTGCTTTCCGGACTTAATATATTTTGATGGTAGCTAGTTATTTGCCAAAATTTGTGCTGTTGCAATTTGTCATGATAGAGAATATATTCTTTTCTTTTTTTTCTTCCCTTCAAACCCGTTATATATGGCGTCCGAAAACGGGATGAATCCGCTGGACCGTTTAGTTTTCCATTGGAATATCTTCAGATTCTTCAAGTTCTGCTACCGCGGTGAAGTTGTCTGCACCGAGCCTTTTAACAGTTTCCATCCATATCCGTTTCGTCATAGGTGTAGGATTCCATAACTTACAGTTTGTAGTGGATTGATTGCCTATCACTTTACCACCTGTAGGGTCCATCAACGTAATCACTTTAGGACTCAACTTCTTTATACATAGATAAGGCCCAACGTACAAATTGTAGATCTTTTTTATATGTCCGCTACTTGCTTCACTTAATAATCTGTTTTTCAAAAAGACAAAGTCTCCTACTTGGATCTCTTTACGAGGGCATTTGCAATCGTTTATCCTTTTATTCCTTTTTTGTACTATTCTTTCTTTTCGGTCTCCAACCATTAACAATTTATCCTTCCACGGGATTAGTTCTTTGTTCGCAACTTGTGATATTCCCAAGGCTTCCCATACAGGTAAGACATTATCTTCATTAAGGAAAATCTGCACAGGTGCTACAGATAAACTGTCTGATACCGTATAATTCAGCAGAATTGTTATGTCGGCTAAGTTCTTATGCCACATTCGATGTGATTCCTGACAACAAAGTCTCCATAATCTATTCAATTCTCGGTGACATCTTTCTACCGGATTTCCTTGAGGATGGTATGGAGTGGAATGAATCAATGTTATGTCCTTCTCCTTCAAGAATCGTACGAATTTGTGAGAGACAAAACACGGACCATTATCGGTTATAATATCTCTAGGAACTCCTAGATGGACAAAATAAGTTTTCAAGCATCTTATTAAGGTGGCGGTGGTGGCATTCCTCACTGGATACGTCACTAAATATCTCGAGTATACATCCATGTAAGTAATCACAAAAGCTGTTTGATTCGGAGATATTGGTAATTTTCCTACAACGTCTACAGAAAGTAAATCTTGAATATTCTTTGCCTTTACCGTCATCATTGGATCGGCAACAGGTTGATTGTTAGTCTTAGTCCTCCCACAAGGGAGGCAGTCTCGAACATGCGCTAGCACATCGGCTCGCAGTCTTTCCCAATAGAAGTATTTCGCAATTAGGTGATGGGTCTTTCGGGTTCCAAAATGTCCTCGGTCATTGTGTAATGCGTATAGGACTTTCTTCTGCAATGACATCGGCACCACGATACGCCATTGACCATCATGAAAATTTTTCTTCATCAAAATACCTTTCTCGAGTTGATAACATTGACGGATACCTTTGCTACCCTTAACACCTTCCGCATTATCAACTATTCCTTCCAATGCATTGAAATACTGTTTAAGGCTGTCATCGTTCCTCTTTTCTTGGCTCCACTGTTCAGGTGTAATCTCTGCTATCTCTGGAGGTACCAAACAAAATAAATTTACTTCCAAAACTATCGGTTGTTCTGCACTTATTCTTGATAAGGCGTCAGCCATGACGTTACTTGCTCCTGGAATATAATTTATAGAAAGATCTAAATCTTGAACCTCTAAATTCCATCTATATAGGCGGTTGTTCCAGTATTTAATGTTCCTAAAATGAGTCAGAGCTTCATGGTCACTATATACATAAATTTTATGGCCAATCAACAGTTACGCCATTTGTGAATTGCATGTATCAGTGCTAAAAATTCTAATTCTGTGATTGCGTACTTTGTTTCACACGGTTTTAGTATCCGACTGGCAAATCCCAAAACTAACTCTTTTCCTGAGTCGACCTGATACAGAACTGCAGCTGTTCTTACGACACTAGCGTCAATAACTATATGAAAATCAAGATCTAAACGAGGGTAGTTTAGCTCAACTTTTGTGGCTATGTCTTGTTTGAGCAGATTGAAGTTAAGATCACATTCTTCTGTCCAACACCATTTCTTGCCCTTTTTAACTAATTCAAATAATGGAGCGACCTTTTTGGCGTGGTCGGGAATAAATTTAGAGCACCATCCCATCATTCCCAAAATTCTTTGCAATTCTTTTAGGTTTGTTGGGCGTTTCAATTCTTGAACAATCTTGACATATTCTTCATCCATAGATATATTTGAGGGAGAGATAGTAAAACCTAAGTATTTTACTGATGAATTCAATAATCTACATTTCCGTAGGTTGAGTGTCATCCCAGAATCTTGCAAGCGGGTTAATACTTGGTCAAGATAATATAAATGTTCGTCAACTGTTCTGCGAGGAATCAAAATGTCATCAATATAGACCAATAACTTTTGATATAATTCAAAACCTAGTACATGTTGTAGTGCTGCCATTAAAGCACTTGAACCGTTTTTAAATCCAAAAGGAAGCTTACAAAATCTATACATTTGTCCCTCAAATGTGAATGTAACCAAGTCTCTACAACTTTCGGTTAACTCTAGTTGAAGGTAGGAATTAGACATGTCCAACGTTGTAAAGAACGTAGCCCCAGCTAACCTAACAAAAAGGTAATCGATACTTTCTACTTTCAAGTTTTCAAGAAGGACGTGACGATTCAAGGCTATGAGATCTAGACAAACTCTTATTTCATCTGAATCTTTTTTCTTTACTATCACCAAAGGGTGACAATGAGGTGATATTGTTGGTTCTATAACTCCCCATCTTAACCATTTCCTTATTTGGTCTCTCACTTGGTCTTTGTAATGGAAATATATAGGGTAACTTTTCTTGGTGATTGGCTGGTCAGTATCCACAACTATCTCGTATCGGAAGTCTATACAACACCCGGGTTGTTGACTAAAAACTTGTATGTGATTCATTAGGATATTCAGAAGTTTCTCTTTATCTGTCGCATCCAAGTCCAACAAACTCACTGCTCCTTGAACCTCTTCGGGGGTTGCATGCTCAATCACCGTACTAGTTGTCCGAGCTGTGTCACCTTGTCCCTTATAAACCTTACACGCTTTGCATGTCAGCCTCTGCAGTTGGTTGTTGCATTCATCACTTGTTAATTTAATAGCTTCTACCGCGGCGATCGAAATTCTTTGGAGGTTATCCCGTCTGGTACATTCCCTTTTAGTCTCTTCATACTCTTCATTAATATCACTTAATTTCATGTTCCAATCTTTCATCAATACTTGGATATCATCTTTCTTGCAAAAACAGTTTACTTTATTTCCCCAGCTAAATTTCTCATGTATTCCATTTTCCTGACTACATTCACATAGATCTTCTACCTCAGCTGTGTGGACAATCAATACTTGGTTTATTTCATTATCCAGTTTGGTTACATTCGTCCTCATAGGCACGTTCATACTTTTCTCCCCTTGTTTAATAATTATTGCACCTTGTCCAAAATCAATAAGAACGTTATGTTGGGATAGAAAATTCCTGCCTAGCAAGAGAAGCTGGTGTAAACCTTGTACCACATATACATACTGAAGAATCATCATGTCTCCAATTTTTAGAGGCAGTATTACACTTCCCAATACTCCCTTTTTCAGAGTATCGGTATAGTCAACTAAGATTATATTACGAGCGGGTTTAAGAGTAGGATGAGATACGACCGTACTGATCTTTTTCCAAACTTGTACGGAGCACAAAGATGTTTCGGCCCCACAATCTACTAATGCCTGAATTTGGTGTCCTAAAATATCCAGATCAATTAAGCTAGATTTAATCAGTTTACTCTTTCCTTGACACATAACATCATTACATTTATGGTCTAAATTATATTCCCATTCAACTAAATTGATAAGATCATAATGAACTCTACATAACGTTACGTCTTGGTCTTCCTCATTACTGTCTTTACTATTATTCACACTATTACAAAAGGTTTCTTCATTCGGCGTCTCTAATCGGTCTCTTCTACCAACATTCGTGTTTTGGGTCATTCTGTCTTGGTCCTGATACTCGACCCTTAGCACAGGAGAATTTCCTAGTTTTTTGTCTCACCGACGTTTGGTAAGGTCGATTCTTGATTGCTTCCACCTTGATTTGACTCACTTGAATCGTTGTTAGGTGCATTAGGTTTCTTTGGACCTCTATTGTCCCATCCTTTTTGGTTTTTGTTCCAATGTTTTTTGTTCTTGGGAGGACAATATTGTTTTTTCCCTTTCCCTTGGTTGTAATTCTTAGTCATCTCCGTCGAAGGTCCGGCTGCATCGGATGATTTCTCTTCAGAGGATTCTCTCTTCCCCTCTCCAGTTTTCTCCACTTGTACTTCACCAATCTTTACTTGTTTGTTACAGTTCTCGTAGGGTCTCTGATTCTGTTGATACATATTACCAGAATATGATCTCTTGGCTTCATAATTATCATGTATGAATTCAAGTTTTCGCACGGTTTCCAATAGATCAATTAAGCCATGTATCTTTGTGGTTGATAAATGCCTTTGGTACGTCGTAGGTAATAGAGTTACAATACAGCTTCATAATTGAGACTCCGAGATACTTTCATCAAGTTCTCGAATTTGGTTATATCTTTCTATTACAAAGTTTTCGACACTACTATAGTATTTTGGGTCGAAGGATAACGTACGGAGCCGTGTCAACTTTGCATACGACATATCCTCAGACTGGTAATATCTAATAAATGCTTCCTTGAAGGATTGATAACTTTCGAATTTATCTGCATTAGATTGATACCAATATAGAGTAGAACCATGTAGTACGAAGGGTATCACTCTTAGTTTCTGATGCTCGGGGATGCCCATTATCTCACACTCTCGTTCAAACTGGGCAATATAAGATTTAGCTGTTATCGAAGATTTCTCCGCCGAAAAAGTTGTGAAGGAACGAATATCTGATAACTTCAAATATCGTTCTCTATGATTATTACTTCTTCTGTTACTTCCTTTTTTATACTGTGACCTCCCACACATATCTCTTCTTTCTTCTCTTTTATCAGTTTCTTCACTACTTGAGGTATCATAACGATGACTTCTTCCTCTTTTTCTCCTGCGAGTATTTGTCGGAACCTCTGAGTAACCGCTTTCTGTAGACGAGTTACGCTTTTTAGGACGAGATTTATTTTCAGGACGAGAAGATGTAGAAACATCAGAATTGGATTTTTCCCCGTCTGGGATCTGGAATCCACGCTTTCTCTGGAGTCAGATGATCTCTCTTGTTCAAAAGAACTTCTTACGGTCTGCGAAGTCACTTGTCTTTGCCAAGTATCCACCTTACTCTCGATGCTATTTAGGCGACTAATGGTAATCTGATGTTTCGCCCTTACTTCTTGAATTTTTTCAGTATTTGCTGCGATGGACACCTGTAATTGGTTATTTCTAACTTCTCTTTCCTTTACGACTTCTTCTACTTTTTGATCGACAGTGATTCTGAATTTCATTAAGTCCTTCCCTATATTTTCAGTTACTTCCTCGATATTAGTCTGGATCAGGTCTGTAGCAGCTTTCAAAGTTTCATCTTTGATGTCACTAAGACCTTGAGTAATCTTCCTTTCAATGTTGGTACGGTTCTCCTTGAATACTTCTTCAATTTTATCCATCCGTGCTTCTAGTCTTTCCACTTGTGCTGAAGTCTCTTTACGTACTAGATGAATTTCTTCCTTTATTTCTTGTCGCATTTGCTTACTTGTTTGATCGATTTTTGTGTTAACTTGATCAACTTTTTCTCCCATTTCTTTACTTCCTTGATCGATCTTTTCTCCCATTTCTTGTCGCACTTCCTTATTTCCTTGTTCAATTTTTCTTCCCATTTCTTCGAATTTTTGCAATAACTGCAATAACACATTGTTGTCCGGATTCTCCACCGACTTCATCCCTGTAGCTCCTTTCTTCTCACATCCCTGACACTCCTTTCACCTATAAACGTCTTCACCCTCTTCTGCTATTAATTCAAGTCCTGGATCATTCGCGAGGCAAGACACGTGAAATTGCGAGTGACAATTATCACACTGCATCAGTTTCTCATCTGGAAATACTTTGTTACAACATTCCATATTGATTTCTATGATCTCACTTTGCGCACTTACTGAACTAATCTTTGAGATGCTCCTACTAAACTATAGTCAATGGTATCTTAATCCCTGATGCAACTTGCTTTGGTGTTTCAACGAATTTACTGGCGCTTTCGTCCCTGTTCAGGCGCCATTTGTGGCGGTTGGGTTTGTTTCGAAAGCGAGTAGAATTGTTGAATATGAGTAATTGTCTGGTACGGAAACTCTGCGCGATGCTAAGATACCTTTGCAGTAAACTATTCGATTATGAAACACTCTATCTTTGCTTAAGTGAGATTTTTAACTAGGTTGTATGGAATGAAACAAATATTTATAATTTTGGCGTTGATTACAAAATAATATCTTGAACTTTTTTATTCTCTAGATTCATACACACTGAAGATACATCTCTTTCCGAATACTTGTATGTAGTTTGTTGGATATGAATACTATCAATATATTACTTCTCCTTGCACTCAGTCTTTAATAGTCTTTGCAATATATTTATTGAACACCTCTTCTTAGTTCAAATAACGCACTCAGTTCACTAATAAAGTGGTATATGTTTGTCACTTGCATGAATTCTCATGTATATCACACCGTTCCTTTTAAGACAAATACTTGCTAGCATATGTTCTCATACAAGTGCGTGTTAGATAATTAAAATATTGAAAGATATGCAATTGAAGATTAAAAGATAAATAGAAATTTTATATGAAGATGAAATGGATGTTACGATCGTAATAGATATAACTATATAGAGAATATTGATTTTTGAAGAACTAACCTATTCTGTATGGAATAGTCAATTTCAAAGAAAGTTCTATCTGTATGAAACGTAATAAGGTTTTTCTTGTAACTGTATCTTGTAATGGCTTTTCACATGAACGGTACTTATTCATTCAGTTCGGACTGTATTAGATGTCTTCCTGCGGATATCTCTATCGTACAAATTTCTGTCCTATCATTCTAGATCAGTCTGGATTAACTGCTCACGACACGTAGTTTAATTACTTAATACTGTCCAAATAATACTCTCCTTAACACTTTTGATACTAATGGCAAACACTCTTACTGTTCAATCTGAAGTCTGTTCCTACTACGACTTCTAGATGCTTAACTGCTACGATGAACTTTTGCTTACTAATTTTACACTTCTTCTCTTTGTAAATTACTTCTTTAGTTAAAGCAAACTGAACGTTTTTATTTTATCATAAATACAGTTCTTGCATATGTATCCTATCCCGGTCTATCGGATGGTTCTTATACATATGTCACCTATCCCAATGTAATGGAGATAAGAACGCAAACACTGACGATCGAAATCCCTGCTTAATGGGTCTCCAAACATATGCTAACGTCACTCTCCCGCTTACTCGGTTCGGACGTAATACCTCTATCATACGATGAGAACCCTGCTGTTGAC
>JAGDQP010040961.1:412-17095 GCA_022664845.1 Lepisma saccharinum | reverse complement strand
TGTAATGGGTTCGTGGATTGGATAAAGTCAATAATATATATATTCTGCAATGGGTTTATAAGACGTTGTGGTATACAATAAAATCTAAATTATTTTACTCCGGCGAGACTCTTGAGTCGGTAGATTCGTGGTAGTTCTGTTGATGCGTAGTGAAGATGACGTCATAGAAGTTCCAGCCAATCAAGATGCCTACTTGAATGGACCCAAGTGGGACCCAAGCTTTGCGGGTGAGGCTAAACTTGATATATATGAACCTTGCCCGAGAAAATATAATTTCCTCAGGCGGGCTCCGTAAAGTCGCACAGCAAAAAAGAGGTAGACTGAAATTAGTTTATTGAACTAACAGCTGATATAATTAGTATATTAGTTCTTTCTTTTCTACTTCTAAGTACATTTAGATACATTTTACATCCTCAGGTATTACATATGCCTTAGCCATCTCATATTATCGCTTTACATTATCAATGAGAATATTTATATTCGCATTCTAACATTTTGACGTATTTAAGAAATAGTACCATAACTTCTTTGCAGACATATTTCCATTGTAAAGGTAAAAGGTTAATTGCTTTAATCTACTTCGAACAACAATACAAAAAATCCCGCCATCTAACGTGCTCCGATTAAGATTGCGATGTTCATCTTGCAGCATCGTAACACTTCAATAAACAACATAGTCTCAGTGCTTACTCAGACACGGTACAACTTGTTAATAGCGATTATATGAATACACAGCTACGATTTGCGTACGTTAGGTTAGTTTATAAATAATCAGTTTACGTTAGTTTCTTGGTAATTAGATTAGTCTTTGCATGGATAGTTTGCGGTACAAAGTTAGTAGGTTAGTTTGTATATTCATTCATACATATTACATACTTCAGCTTCGCTAACTGCAAAATATGGCTTCAGTTTAGCTGTTGCATCCAGGGGTTTGACCTACCCATATCAACTTCGGGAGGTGATTATTTACGTGAAACTAAGAAATAATTTTTTTTGAAGAAATTCCGAAATCTACTTATTTTTGGAGCTACAGACGCTCTAACTCACGACGCCATCGTCACACATGGATGCTATTTATTAAATAATATATTGTGAGTTGTACAGGTTTTCGGTTCCCTGTGATAATAAAGAATATGATAAGCTACTGCTGTTTGATTTCCTGTCTGAATATGTCTCTGTGGCTCTTGATTTGTACTTCTTCTAGACTGTACTGTATCGCTTTTAACTGAGGAAACCTTTTATCAGATTTTGTTCAATTTCTACAGTGATTGGGCAGAGCTTTAGATATTCACCAAAGAATGGTTCATTATAACTTACTCAATTTCACCTAACCTAAGCAGTCAAGTCTAACATAAACGATCTGTCGTACTATTCCCATTTATTACACAGAATGATCCGTCTAAACGAACATTTAGAACCTCTATGTTCGACAAAATTCATTTCTTTAGTTGTGATATAGCATACGCTTACTGCTTTATAAATTTTCCTTCTTTGGTTATAATTTTACATTAAATTAGTGTGAGGTTTACTACCAATAAGTCAGTTTGAGAACAACAGGCATAAATCATAAATTTTTATCACCTACACATCTTCTACAGTTACCTAATTATCTTTTTTAAAAATAATTAGGGATGCATTCAGAGCAAGAACTGAAGAACGTGCGCGCGCACAAATGTTCTTTTTTAGTCATATATATATATATATATATATATATAGGTCTGTAGTTATTCCTCCAAAGCAAATCCATTACACGCCATGTATATATATAATATTCTTCAAAATAACTGCTAATTAAGGAATGCTTTTGTTAATTGCTAAGAAAGGATTCCATTGTAGGGCGGGTACTCGGCTAACCACACCATTTTCTAACTGAAGCTCTTTGATATTTATCATAATAACAAATGCTGTTTTACTACATATCATATTCTTTAAAAAGGGGAATAATCATTAGTAAATATATAATGAAGAACGTTTCATTAGTAATTCTTCTCTGTCATGTAGTATTATCTGTGAGTGTCGAGTACCGTAGTTTGGAAACGTAGAAATGAACTCGAAGTGGCAATGTCAGTTGAAGAAAACCAGATTTATTATTGCCTTTAGAGCGGTAAACGAGGTTGATGAATCCTCGGACCTCGCCTACAATGTTGGCACTAATTGTGGTTGGTTTTATTTCTTTTGGTTTTCTTCTTTTATTTATATTTTTTCTCTTTCTTTCTTTTTTTTTTTGGCTGGACTGATGAGTACACCACATTTCTCTTCAACGTCTCCATATTTCAAGACTTACAAGGATGACAATAATTATTATCATTACCATCAACTAGAACAACAATAAAGATCACTGAGCGAGGAAGTCGTTACCTGATTCGCATACCAAACAGCATGGGTACCGTGTTTTAAGTTTGGTTGTAATGTGTATAATCTTTGGAGTAGCCTCGTTTTCATTGGACAAATACGATTGGTGAACTAGATATTTTACTTCTTTACGAATTGTCATCTTTCTTCTACCACATGAAGATGTCCAATTTCGTCTAATAATGAGAGAAGTATAAAGTGACCAAAGGTGATTTATCCTTCAGGTTGTTGAATCATATACACAAAATAAACTTGTCGTGTGATTGCAAGGCTATGTGATTTTAAAAAATTAATAGTGTTTTGCGGCGCTTCTTGCGTACGCAGGAAGTTCGTTTTAATTACTGCTAGCGCCATATTTGTGATTGGAAAGAAATGGTTTAACAATCATCAGGTCTATTGTTGAAATTTTTCTTCGTTCTTTACTTATCCATTAAAAAAAAATCTTAGAGAACGTCTGCTTCTCTTGTATCAGGGTTAGCTACCACATTTCACGATAACTAACCTTCGACAATTAATGAAAAGAAACTAGGTATGAAGAAATAAATCATACGGCAAGAAATTTTGTATCGAACAGCTAATGCCTGGAACAGAACGAGACAAATTTAATTCTTTTCTGATTGCATTTTTCCTCGTCTCACCTATTTACTCTGCGAAAATTCTCGAATTTGAATTTATTTCTGGCCTTTTCTGCAGGAATGGCTGAGGCCGGGATAAGATGCTAGAAGAAGTCGACCACGACATAAGTTGAAGGTATTATCCCGACATGTTACTGAAGTTACTGAGGAAAAACTGGTATCAAATCCGAGACCTTCTGAATGCGAAGCCAACGCTCTACTAACTGAACTACGGCCACTTAATTTCCAAAATTTGTTTTGTATTATCCGGGAAGAGAAAATCCCAATGAAAGTACCAGTGGTGTTCTTTGCGGGACACCCCGGCAGAATCAAAGGAGGGTCCCAAATTTTAAAGTCATTAATAATAATAAATGCAACATCAAACCAGTTTTCGTCTTCAGCATATACTTCTCGAAGATCTCTTCTAATATTGTCATCTCAACTGCCTCTTTCCCTCCTGTTTACCAACCAAGATGGAATGTAATCTCCGTTTTCCCCCATCCGAGCTACATGGCCTGCCCATCTTAGCCTTCGTGATTTCATTATTCTTATAATGCCGGGTGAATCGTACAGTTGTTCATGATGCAGTCTCCTCCGTTCTCTGGCCACCTCGTCCCGTTTCAGTTCGTATATCTTCCTCAAGCACTTATTTTGAAACACTCGTAATTTATGTTCAACTGTCAGGTTCGTACTCCAACTTTCGCAACCGTAAAGTATTACCGGCAGAATAATCCTTCTGTATATTTCAGCTTTCTTGATATTAATCGCGAGGTTAGAACTTTCTGGACTTAAAAAAAAACATGTGTTGCCCGATGCTAAGCGATTTTTTTATTTTTTCCGTGACCTCGTTCTTCCTAGTTACATATGCTACCAAGTCCTTAAATTTTACTTTATGATTTCATTCGTAATTGTTATGTACCTGTTTCCTTCATTCTCAGTGTTTCGTCTTCTTGTTATGCATTTCATTTTCTCGACGTTCACCTGTAGACCTATCTCATCGCAAGCTTCTACCAAAATATCGCTGTTACTTTGTAGTGCCTCTATATCATCCCCTATTAACTCTACATCATCCGCGTATACGAACAATTGGTTTAAGCCATTCAATGTTGATCCTTTTTTGTCCTCTTTTATTTCTAGAATCAATATTCTAACGCAAAGTTAAACAGTAGTGGTGGCAAGGCATCGCGCTGTTTCAATCCGTTACGAATTTCGAAACTATCTGATACGTTATTACCTACATGTGATTTCTGTATTAGCTGAACAAGATTCTTTTTTTTTTTTTTCGGGTGCAGTTTTTCCCTTTTGATAGTCATATGCTTTCTTAAAATCTATGAACACCTGGTGAACAATCCTATTGTATTCCCACTTCTTCTCTAACTATTGTCTCAAGAGAAAATTCTTATCTATTTTTTCTAAATCCACATTGGTGGTCTCCAATTATTTTATCTATGTATACGCAGAGGCGTGTTAGTAGGATATTACTTATCACTTTGCAACATATTGGGAGTAAAGAAATCCACGATAATTATTACAATCAGTTTTTTGTAAATTGGAAATATTACTGAGGTTTTGCATTCCTTTGGAAGCTCCTCCTTTCTCCATATACCACTTATCAATTTATGTAGTTCCTTGACTACTGCTGTTCCTCCCACTTTAATTAATTCGGCTGAGATGTTGTCTTTATCGAAATTTCAACCTCAATCTTGCTAGGTTCGGGTATCCAGGGTTCTGCGGTATGGATTTCAAATTTTTCCGTTTCTTCTCCGGTGTGTACATTAAGAAACTTGTCGAAGTAGCTTTTCCACACATCAAGATTTTTTGTCGGATCCGACTGAAGATCTTCACTTTCATTTCTAATCATCCCTAGCTTTGGCTGGTAACCTTTTCTGAACGAGTTTACCTCTTTGTATAGATCTCTGGCTTTTTGTCTTACCGTTTTCCTCTATTTCCTGAATTTTCTGTGTCACATATTTTCGCTTTATGTTTCTAAACCCGCGTGTGGCGTTACGTTTCGCGTTACTCTAGCTAGTTGTTTGCATTTGTTTCGGTTTTATTGTTTAGTGATCGCTGCCTTGCTTGTTTTCTTTTCTCATGAAGGTTAATGCATTCATCATCAAACCAAGACTTGTTTTTATGCAGTTTTTTTCTCACCTACACGTTCTTTGGCTGCGCCCTTCACAACATCACGAATTGTCTTCCAGATCATATTCACATCAATTTCATTACTATTACTCAAGTCGGTTATGATTTCAAACCTATTCGAAATTTCGATTTGGTAATCTGCCTTTACACTGGGTTATAGAATAGTTTTAATCCTTTGCTTTCACTGTTTGCGATGCACTTTTGTGATCACTAATTGATTATCCGTGTCGCCTTCTGCTCCTCTGTATGCCCTAGCGTGCATTATGTTGCTATGTCCTTGTCTATCCACTGTACGTGATCGATCTGGTTCTGCGTTTTGCAATTCGGATATGTGCATGTGTATTTGTGTATAGCTTCGTGTTCAAAGTACGTGCTCTTTTCTATTAGATCTTTCGATATCGCGAAGGTCATCAGCCTTTCTCCATTGTTGTTGCTCTTTTCGTGAAGACTTGATATGCCTGTACTAGGTTTAAAACTTTCTTCCCTGCCTACCTTTGCGTTGAATTCTCCCAACACAATTTTCGCATACTACTTCGGTAATCGATCAAACGACCTATCTAGCTCATCGTAAAATTTATCTTTGTCGTTATCAACAGCTTGCTCGTTCGGAGCATGGACATTTATTAAAACCGTGTTGCACCATCGAGTGTGTATCGTAATATAGGATAGTCTTTCGCTCACGAACTCTACATTCCGGACTGCTGAAACGATACTGTACTTAATGAGGAATCCTGTTCCAAACTCGTGTGACTGAGTTACCCCGTAGTAGAAAGTGTATTTGTCCTGTCGAATGCTATCTTGACTCTCCCACCACACTTCCTGTATCACTAGTACGTCCAGCCCGTACTTCTCTGTCTCGCGTATTACCGTCTGAAGAGCGCACGTTTGATATAAAGTTTGTACGTTCAACGTTCCCATCCTAATATATTTTCTAATCCTGTTCTTGGAGCCCCCTGAAGCAGTCCCCACTCAGAGATCCGAATGGGGGACTAATTTACCACCGGAATATTTTACTCCAGGAGAACCCATAGAACCATTTGTTACTATTTCTTGACATACTTTAGCGGTGTAGATTTGTCGGCTCTACTACCTCGCAGTAAATACAAAATTCAAAGATGTCGTTCTCTGTCTATCTCCGAGCCTTGCATATGTCCTTCAGCTTCAGAGTGGTAATGGAGAGACTGCTTCCCTTCATGATATTTTTGTTGGGGTTATCTTCTTCTAGCCTTTGTAGATCCCTCTACTAACTGCTAGGCAGCAGTACTGGCTTTGGTCCGCCCCGGAATACTTCCGGTACCCACCATATCTGGACGATATTCTCCTATCTGAACCCTGGGGAGGCGTCTGGTAGGAGACCACTACCTCCAACCCGGCCTCACTTCACATGGAAAATTTAATTACAGAATTTTTATCAAAATAATGCAAGCGCATCTACAGCCAAGGTTTGTTTGGATTATAACTGATATACAAAATGAACTTGTAAGCTTCAAATAGCGAGATTTACAGGTTTCTTGCAACTGGGCTTGAACCACTGCGTACAAAGTCCCCTCAACATGTCTGAATTTGGTAGTAAGAGTACAGGCAGCGAGCCTGCTAACCAATCGGTAAACCGAGAACCCATAAGGCACTTACGTTAACAGAATTATAACTAGCTTCAAAGAGCTAGGGGTAGGCGAGGTTTCGGGTAATCCCATAAGTAATGTCCTATGTGCGATGGCCGCTTCAATGACGTCATCTGATGAGCGAATAGTGAAATTGACGGCACGTGTCATAGTTGTCATATAAGGCACTTGATTGTGCAGCAGTGTTTAGAAGGAGAACGGTCTACTCCACGTTTTGGAAGTGTGGTTTGTGTTTGATCATGGCGGTTTCGGAGGACCACATACGGCATGTCATGCTGTATGAATTTCACTAGAGGACATCCAGCCAGCGCAGCGGCACGAAACATATGGTCAGGTTTCTGCGGATGTGCGAAAGTGCCTGAGGTTTCGGTCAGGGAAAACATCAGCCTCGTAGAAAATAGTTCTAAATGAAAGACAAATTATCAGTTCAGTAATTCCAAAAAGAAAATTATCAAAAATATTAACAGCTTTTGCAGAAACAACGGTTAAAAACTAAGTATAATTTGTCGTCCACAAATAGTTAAATTTGATATGTGTATATTTATATATTATCTAGAAAGGTTAAGGTTTTGTCAAGTATTTAATTTCGTAGAATACAGTTGAAGGAAGCATATGTTTCCGTTCGATGTTAATTCCGGGCTTCATAATGTATAACTCCATGTTGATAATTTGCATAAGTAATTGATAATTATTTTATAATTAATGGGTGTATATTTTACAAAAGTCACTGCCAAGCAAACAAGCGTGATGTCTTTTGATATTTGGAACCATGATCAATAACATTAATACAATATTATCGGAAAATAAAAAAACTACAACAGTCCCCTTTAGGCACGAGAAGGGAGACGAGACCTGTGCAGCTGGACAACGATGCCCTGCGAGCAGCTCTGGAGGCAAATCCAACCCAAACTGTTGAAGAACTGGCCAGTGAACTCCATGTCACCCATCGACCGTTCATCGTCTTCTGCAGGACCTTAGGATCTTGCACCAATAGATTGGTCTTTTTCGCAGCCTGCAAAACCACCTTTCCGGGAAAACACTGCAAAATAAGGATGACGTACAACGAAGAGTGACCAAGTGTTTTCTTTGCCTCCAAAACAGGTGACTTCTTTCAGCGGAGGATCAACTACTGGTAGACAGGTGAGAGCAGTGTTCGATTTGCCAGGGGAATCCCGGGGATTTTCCCTGGTGCCAGAGGATTTCTTTACCCCGTTGTTGATCCCGAATATCATCCCAATCAAGGCTAAAAAATATTTGTATTTCTACCCAAACAGGTAGTAAGTTCAAATTTACCAGCGACTACTAGTTGTAGAATCCCCCTTTCGTAATTTATAACGAATCGAACTCTGGGTAGGAGAGAGTTGTGGAGTCTACTAAGAATCGCGAAGTCTCGTCCCTTGATAACAAACATTTCAGGTGCATAAGTATTCAGTTTTACAAAATAGGTGTTGGCAACACTGACAACTGGAGTGCTTAGGTACGGGAAAACCCACAGAAATTTTCTGTTCTATCGAATGTTATGCCAAGTTTGGTGTGTATAAGTGCGGATTCATGGAAGCAAATTGAAAAGAAAAAAATGAATGAATTTTAAAAATGGTTGGCAACTGGCTGCTAACGGAAGGAAACGGTAGAAGTGAGAACCCCCATGAGATTTCATCGACGTTTGACGGTGACAGTTATTGGTAATAAATTAGATTTGAGTAACGAAGTGTTATTGAAATTTTGGCGAATGGGTTTGTTAAATCGGGAATCATCTTCGGCAGTTGAACTCTCTGCGAACGCGCTTTTAGCCAGAGTATTCCTGTCGAGCCATAGCAACCTCACTCCTTAACCATGTTAGTATGTGACTTCGTTTCAAAGATTTAACACTCGACTTCAGTTTGTAACTATTAATAACACCCAGCACGTCACGATGGACCAAATAAAGGTCATGTCAGTTGCAAACCTAGCCAATAACAGCTTACCAGATTTAATATTACAGGCAATCGAGAACCTGTATAATTCACAAAGAAAGGTTTCGTAAAAGTCAATAGTCGATGTTCAGTTTCCACAAAGGCACTGCAGAGTTTCATACGCAAGTAACGACGCCGTAAGTCCGTAACCTACTCTGATTCTGCAAATAGTCAACACGAATGTGACTTTAAAGAATAACCAAAGAATTCAACACTCCTTCCAGAAGTACGGTAAAATTACTTTCCTCTGTTGGGAGGGGCGAGAAAAATTCGCGAAAAGCTAGCAATTTTCCGAGTGGCCGGAAATTCCAGATGTCTCGAGATTTCACGAGCGGTCAGAACTTCCCTAAAATTTAAACCGGGACGGGATTTTTTTTCTACAACCTACAAAATTTCGGGTGCCCATACACCCCCAAATGACCTATGAATTTAGTGTGGCTTTCCAACAATTTTGAAGGAGAGCAACTTGTAATTAAGTTAGTAATTAATATTTTATGCAGAATTTATCCACTCCTATTTCGAAATCTTAAAGTTACTCTTGATTATTCCTCTGAAAGGGGCTACGGGGAGAGTTTGAAATAGATATTTAGAACTGTTCCTGAAAACTTATGAACCTCGTACACCAGCACTCTTCAAACTCTTGACTGCAGAAAACAAACGAAGGATTTGGCGTAAGAACACACGATTAGTTCTGAGGACTCCAAGAGGAACACAAACATACCCATTCACGGTTAGGAGAAAATGATGGAACATACATTTTGAAAGACCATTTAAAAATGTTAGGCTTTCGAAACTACAAAGACCGTTTATTTATTACACATAAGCAATAAAAATAAGGACATATCCGTGAACGCGGCATTATTTCTTCTGAAATATAAAAATAATAAAAAAAATATATAAAAGAAGAAACGCTTTAAGTGGAAAAGAAGAAAGAGTCTTGAACTTCAAAGTTTGCCTAGGTGAGTGTCAACTATATCCATGGCGCCACAATTCCACTGGTCGTCGGCGTGGGAAGCAAACAGCAAACCTTAGTAGGAAAAAGAGACGAAATGCAAGAAAGAAAAAAAATATGAAAAGAAAAGAAGTATAGAGAAGCAGAGATAGAGAGAGAAAAAAGAGGAAAAACGGTATGAAAGGGGGAAAGTGTGACGGACGGCGACTGTCTTTGCTTGTTATTCGGGCGTGCCTGGGTGTTTCAAGATGTCTCCACTTGTCACCAAAGCGCGAAAACTTTACTGTAGCAAAATGTCAGAAGCAAAGCCCTTGATGGCTCAATCTACCACCTACAGATTAAAAAAGAAAGAAGAAGAACAAGGAAAAAAGGAAAAGATGTAAAAAGTAGCACGCGCGGACATTGCCATTCCCTTGTAAGAAGATGTTTGTGCCATTTTACTCTTTTTTTCTTTTAACTTTTATTAGAATTTCTTCTGATTCTGATTGCTATTAGAAATAATGGCGCTTGAGAAGAGGACTTTATTTATTTTTCATCTTTGAGGTAGTTAACATATGTCAGAATTGGTGAAATCTGTATATGAATATTAACTATTTATGTCTTTAGACATCCCACGTTCTGAAACAGTCAAGATACCGAAGTGCCCTTTTTCAAACAAAGCTATTTTTATAATAAATACACTCAGCTCGCCTTTCTAAACTTCTGCTGGTTATGAGGGCTAAGCTTGTCTCAAGGGCAGTGTTCGATTTGCCAGGGGGATGCCGGGGATTTTCCCTGGTGTATGAGCATTTCATCCCTGCTTGTTGATTCCGAATATCACCCCAACCTGGGATAAAATCTTTGTAATTCTCCCCAAACAGGTACTATATTGAAACTTAACAGCAAAAACTAGTCTTAGGATCCCCCCTTCGTAGTTTATAACAAATGGAACACTGCTGAAGGGTATAGCATGTCGAAGATTTACCAGCGTAAAGAATGGACAACAACAACGTTACAGTCAAAGAAATGCATCACTACCAATGAAAACTAATAACGGGTTTGTAGCTAGGATACGTGTGCAATTATTGTCGATATTGGGATAATTAAATGTCCAATTAATCGAATGATTACCATTATTTGGATATCATATATTCAGTTATTCCAATAATTTTATTAATCGAATAATTATCAAGACAACATATAATCGATTAATTATCTCGATAATTGCCATTATTCAGATATCCTTTATTCGTTTATTCGAATAATTTTATTAATCGAATGATTATCAGGGTAACAGATTGCACTACTCAACAACAAATTGTTTATCTGAATATTTTAATATTTTCTAAATGTTTTTGATATGCTAACTACGAATCTCACAGCCGTGATTAACATACTAAAAGTCCAAAAAAATCCGACCTGGGGAACCCGCCGCCATCTTGAATTCAATATGGAGCCCAGGCGAAGACATTGAAGTGCACTTAAATCACAATATCTTTTTACATAATCAACCTAGAGGCTTCGTTCTTTTGTCATTTTCATGATAATATTATATTCTACTGCCCGCTGCCATGTTTAATATGGCGACCTATCCTCAAAGTATAGTTCTGTTTGTTCTACAATATTGCTTCAATAGCAAATAACTCTGAAACTTTCAGAGATAATGAAAACTACCTCGAAATAAACGTGATAGAGGATAAAATAAACTTTCTAACGATACCACCTATTTCAGCCTGCCTTTAAAAGTAAGATAGCTACTCTAAATTTTTTTTCATCGGTTGTGTCACATAGAAGCTCCAAAAGTGACGTTTTGGTCTATAGTCCAGGCATATTGCGCTCAAGTGAAGAGAAGTGAGTTAGCAAACTGAAAATTGGTAACGGACAGCCTTCGTCATACTTACACGCCCACCTAAAGAATCCGCCGCCATCTTTGAAAAATGGCCGCCATCTCTTATTATTGTTTGTAGTTCATAGTGCTGGTTCTAGGAATCTTAAAGGGATGGAGTTTGCGCAGAATGACTTGTTTTGATGAACACTACACTTTTATTATTATTTCTGTACAGTTGAGCAAAAAATACACCTGCTATAAACAAAGCAAAACATTATCTGAAGTCAATTCAAGGTAATCATTTTGTTCATATCCGTTTATCAGTCTGTTCCGGTCGCCAAATCGATAAATATGTATTAATAAAAGTAGTTGAGAATACATAAATGCATAAGAATTTGAAATAAAATATTAAATCATTAAAAGTGCTACATATGGAAAATGAAACCTCTGTTGTTCAGTATATAACAGTATGTTTCCATTTACTTATTATTCGCGTGTGATGCCTCTGCGTAATACAATATCATGGGACAACTGGCAAGGAGCTTCTATTTCGTAACCTGGAATTGCAGAGTTAGACCTACTCACCAGTTGTATTTTCCGCTACAATGAACATGTTGTTGCAGACAAAGTGCAACTATTAGCTAAGTAATAAGTAGTTATAAATCTTTCCACTTGCTGGCGCTGAAAGTTTAACCATTGTGCTCGTTACGCTGTTCGATGCTGTTACAATCAGAAAAGGGACCAAGTCGACTATGAGGACCGTAAAAGAAAAATTATGTTCACCGTCTGATGGCCTTCTTCGAAACGCAGAAGATGTATTGGACGGAGGTAATCTCGATGGTCCTTTGGTCCAGACCGGGAACTTTTAAAAGTATTTATGAGAGCTATGTCTCATATCAAAGCTCATTGCTACGGAAACGTAACGGTGATATTTGTCGGGCATCCCGAATATTCAACAAAGGGCTTTGAGCACATGAGCCGAAGATCAACTGTGTCTTTCGTAGACGTTCTAGTGGTCTATATGTTACAGAGATTAAACCGCTGTATCAGTTTTAGAAAACACTAGAAATAAAAAGAACCTTGCCGTTGTCTTATGATCACAGCTCGAAGAAAATGGAATCGTAGCACTACGCCGAATCTGTCGCTGACTGCCTTATAGTCACATCTGCTGTCGAGCTATCTGAGAAAGGTAAAAAGGTTGTTATAGTTGGAGATGACACATATTTGCTAGTTCTTCTTGTGGAATTGGCACAGTCGCATAGGAACATTGATATGCTTATTCCAGGTCCAAATCTCAGGCCAAGAAGATGATAAGTTCGACAAAATACAGGAAGTTCTCGGCGAAATACAAAAGCACATACTTTTTCTTCACGATATGTCTGGATGGGCCTTACAAAAAAGGCAGAAGGTACTACAGAAATCTTTGTCAAACCATCACTATCTTTAATTGCAGCTGATGCTAAAGATATTGTAGCTCCAGGAGAAGTCTTTCTGGTCGCATTGTACGGAGGGAAAGAAGGTGAAGATTTGAAAAAACCGCTTTAAAGAAATTAACTGTGAATAATCGCTAAACCGTCTATCCATGCCAGCTTCCACCTGTCCATTCTTTCATTTACATCGGCTGCAGCAAGACAACACAGCTTGCGGGTGTACCTTCAGGAATGACTTCTTGGAAATACTTTACCAGAAGCGGAATGAAGTTAGCACTAAAGAAATGGCAACTTAGCTACCTCATTACTCCTTGCACCAGGTCGTATGGTGTAACTGTAGGGCGGGATGCGGGAGAGCTTGTGGTTGTCGGAAAGGTGGACTTCGATGTTCCCGAATGAGCGGAAACTGTTTCGGTGATAGATACACAAATCAACCTGATTCTATTGATCTCGGGGATTCCGATGAAGAACTGTGCGACCTAGAAGATCGCACGCCAGACAAAACATGACGTAGCAGAGCTTCTTGCGAGAGGTTTGGGTCCTGAGAGGCAGATTTCAAGCGACTTCGCACTTATCCTCATTTGCAACGCCAAACCCCTTTTAATAAGTAGTAAGTACTAAGCTTATTCTTCAAACTTCAGAGCTAGTGACGGACCATTTCATGTGTAATCGAAGGGCCTGCATATTTTATTTCAAATTCCCGTGTATTTGTGTATTCTAAACAACTTTTATTATCGATTTGGCGACCGGAACAGGCTGATAAACGGATATGAACAAAATGATTACCTTGATTTGACCTCAGATAATGTGTTGCTTTGTTTATAGTAGGTATATTTTTGGCTCAACTGTATAGAAATAATAATACAAGTGTAGTGTTAATTAAAACAAGTCATTCTGCGCAAACTCCATCCCTTTACGATTCTTAGAACCGGCGCTGTGAACTACAAAAGAAAAATAAGAGATGGCGGTCATTTTTCCAAGATGGTGTCGGATTCTTTAGGTGGGATTTTTCTGGGTGTTTTAGTATGATGAAGGCTGATCGTTTATTACCAATTTTCAGTTTGCTAACTCACTTCTCTTCACTTGAGCGCAATATGCCTGGACTATAGATCAAAACGTCACTTTTGGAGCATCTATGTGGCACACGCGATGCCACATAAATTAGAGTAGCTACCTTACTTTTAAAGGCAGGCTGAAATAGGTGGTATCGTTAGAAAGCTTAATTTATCCTCTATCACGTTTATTTCGAGGTAGTTTTCATTATCTCTGAAAGTTTCAGAGTTATTTGCTATGGAAGCAATATTGTAAAACAAACAGAACTATACTTTGAGGATATTGGTCGCCATATTAAACATGGCAGCGGTATGTAAGGACCGTATAGCTTTTAGTTCAACAGAATATAATATTATCGTGAAAATGACAAAAGAACGAAATCTCTAGCTTGATTCTGTGAAAAGACATTGTGAATTAAGTTTATTTCGATGTCTCCGCCTGGGGAACTCGCCGCCATCTTGAATTCAATATGGTCCCCAGAATCAAGCTAGAGATTTCGTATTGAATTCAATGGCGGCGGGTTCCGCAGGTTAGATTTTTTGGGACTTTTAGTATGTTAATCACGGCTGTCCATAGAACATTTCCACCAATTTTCAGCTTGTTAAATCAGTTTTCCTCACTTTAGCTTAGAAGAGTGGCTTCACTTACAAGGAGACCGTCAACATTGTCATGCCTAAACCTACCCTCAAATTTTTCGTGCGTGTCGATTACACCTAAATAACACTCCACACAAAATTTGAGGTTCCAATTCAAAGAGCAAACGGGCCCAAAAAATTGTCCAAACCCGGAAAATTTTGTTGCCATAATATAAATCTAGTTGGCTACACTGGCCGAGTGCCAGGTAAAGTAGGGATGGGCATTAGTGTTATTTTCTATAACAGTTATAACAGTAGCTGTTATATACAAATAGGTGTTAGGGCTCATTTTCATTCATTCTTGCGTTGCTTGCTTTCCTTGCGAATTGGGTGAGTAGCCAATTGAAACACGTGTTACATTTACCTTACAAAAAAACACGCAATAAAACACGTGTTTCAATTGGCTACTCAGCTAAATCGCAAGCAAAGCAAGGAACGCAATCAGCCCTTAAAACTAATACTTCAAATAGCAGTTCGAAAATAACCGTCTATAACTTGGAGTTCTTTATTCCCAACTGTACTAATGCAATATAATAGTACAATTTTAGATTAACGTACTTACATGTAGCCTGTTGTGTCTGCAGTATTTCATGTTACATAAGTTTACAGCCTCTTACTTCGAACACTTGCTGCGCTAGCCGCAGAACGTTTACTTGGTTCCACAATCTATAGATAATGCTATCCTACTACATTACCACTACTGAAGAACACCAACGACAAAATGTACCATAGTCTTTACTTTTGACCTCAAACAGTCTAATTCGTACCTACCTGCCAAATGTAATGGGAACTTATTGGTTGGAGCGCTGATAAGAACAGACACACAGGCACTTACCATTATTTGTGATGTTTCGGAGGTACCTCATTAAAATAATAGAAACAAGGGAGGGGGAGTTCAGTCAAGCGACTGTGCACATAAGCTACCGCCAGCCTTAAGCAGCGAGCATCCTGTTTGTATGATCAATGTTGCGTTCGAAAAATTGCGCCGAGACCTTTTCAACATCATCAGCTACTCAAGTAGTTCTAAAGTTGAAAATAACCCCCACCGAAACTCGAGATACGATTCTGTAACAAGGATGAATGATACGGGGTTGAACTCGTGTTGCCGGGACCTTTCCAACAACACCTCAAACACCTTCCTAGCCCTAGTAGTTCCATAGTTGAAAATCATCCCCTCAACCCGAAACTCGGGATTCGTCTCTGCTATCTGTGCCAATTATACATGTTTGAAGTCGTCTTGCCGAGATCTTTCCAACGACGCTTCAATCACCTTTCTGGCCCTAGTAGTTCCAAGGATAAAAATTTCCACCCCTATCTATGGAACCGCCCCTGAAATCTAGAATTATTTGCATCAGTTCATATCCATATTGCTGCAATAGTAAATTTGGCTACATTTTCTTTTCTCCCCATCATTACATGAAAGATAATACTTTTCCCTTCTTTTTAATCCATACTCCTTGAATTTGGAGTTTAGAAATGACAAGCGGTTAAGTCAGTCATAAAATTCCTGATGTGATTTTAGATAAGAAAAGTAACCAAAAAAATACATTTCAAGAATTTAGTGCAAAACGTAGAGAATACAAAATTAGGACCATTGCAGAGTACATTTCTCGTCCAAAACATTTTCCCCTCAACTCGTTTCTGCATTCTTCACGTAGTGAGCGCGGTCGTTTCTCTACACCAAATACTCTGTCCCAGTGTAGCAAACCTGCTTCATATTATGGCAGGAAAATTTTCCGGTTTTTTACATTTATTTTTTTTTTCTTGGCTCACTTGCACTTTGAATTGGCACCTCAAATTTTGTGTGGAGTGTTATTTTGGTATATTCGACACGTACGAAAAATTTGAGGGTAGATTTCGGCATGACAATGTTGACGGTCTCCTTGTTAGTAGTTAGTTAAGTGCTAAGCGTGAAGGGCATCCTCCTACACCGGTTCCCTCTTTATTTCAGATGTAAGTAAATTATTAAATTTTCAAGGTACTGTTGGAAACGATTGAGTATGAACATTATGAATGGGATTTTAAGATGATGGCTTTTCTTTTGAAATTACAGGATGCTGGATATATTCAATATTAAACATTCTTTTCTTTGCTTTTGGGATTGCAGAGCTACAAATCAGCATT
>JAGDQP010040960.1:5052-17096 GCA_022664845.1 Lepisma saccharinum | reverse complement strand
AAGTAGAAGAGTGATTCGTCTACCATACTCAACTGACAAGTCGGTAACAAGCCTAGTGTTTATACTACTGTTGCCAGTATTTTTGTGAACCTTCCTAAGTCATAATCCTTCGTCTCTTCTCGCCACGTCGGAATGAATCTTGTGGATCCAAGCCATCTCATCTCAGCCAAGGGCCCACAATTTTTTGTCTGAGGTGGAAGGAGTGTTCGTCACCTGGGCTACGATCCCCACGGGTGGCCATAACTTGATAGTTTCATAATTTAATCGTCATCGATTACTGCAATGGACAAGGATATGATTACGGGTCAACACTCAGGACTTTCACAAGTTGAACTACCACCACAACCAGGACAGCATCAGCATCTTTCACCGAAAGTTTCAGGACTACCATCATACTCTACACTAACAAAAAGTAGACGCCATAAAATTTAATCATCACGGTCAAGATAACGCTCTCCGGATTCCACACCATCAGTTAGCACCAACCCAAACAAGAAGCACCATACATTGACTGATTCATCAGATAACAATGACATTGAAATCGATAATCCTGAACAGTTTCGTACACGCTTTCTTACTAACAAACTTTGACAGCAAATATACAAACATCAAACAAATTCTGCAACAATTCTTAAAATATGTTCCGAGATCTGTCATCACGGAACTCAAACCTACTCGCAACGCTGTTATTATTAAATCATCAGACTGTAATCTTGCACAAACAATACGAGACAAACAAAGCTTTGAAATCTTCAGGAAATCGGCAAACGTAACGAAACTGACGAATAAACGTACGAAACAACCGCCACCACCACGTAAACCTGTTTGTCTCTCCGTTCTTATTCGTGGGGTATTACCAACAATTATCACAGAGGAAATACAAGTTGAACTACGAGAAGAAGGATTCAACATCATCAAATGTCTCCGTATCATGTGTAATGCCGGACCAACATACCTACTCAGAGTTCTTACCAACATACAAACCACAATAAATTCATTATTGACAAACGGCGCCTACATTTACAAGACCAGACGTCGAGTTGAATCTTCACATTCACCACTACCGCTGCCAGTCCGCTGTAAAAAATACCAACAGTACAACTCTCATCCGACTCATACATATCAAAACGAATCGAAATGTACATCCTGCTCAGGGCCAAACAACACCAGAAACTATAATAATATGCAAGTGACACGAAAATGCAACACTTTCAATGAACAACACCTGACATTTAGCTATAAATGTAAAGCCAGACCAGTTCCAGAAACATCGAAACCTGAGCTAAAGTACCGATTCGAAATAGCTGAAATAACTACGCAGACCAACACTCATTTTACACCCATGCAACAACCTGTCACCATTGAATAACTGCTTGCATTCATCACAATGGCATTGCAGTACATACAGCTATTCCAGATACAGCACAGCCTGCAGAAAATCCAATATGCAGCAATATCAATTCTTCAAGTAAGCTTTACAACAACATACGCCGGCCCATACGCACATTTACATGCTACCACATATGAAATTGAAGTATAAGCATGCAAACATCAACCGTTTCTTTCTTCTAAGTAATATGACTTTAGCATTTCTATTTCTTAACATCCGTTCAGTGACCAAAAACAAACCAATATTTGAACAACTACGCATAGAAGAAAAAATCATTGCTTTCTTACTCAATGGGACACTCCTCAAACCCAAAGACTATTCTCCGATATGAACTTATCAGACAGGACAACTCAATGAGCCACTTTTCAAACTCAAAGACCATTGTAAAATTTTCCGATATTAACTTATCAGACAGGGCAACACACTACCCTATCCCTTCTTCTTTACCTTCTCTTTGTAGCTGATTTTCCTCAACTTCTCTCTTGCATCCATCTCTTTCAGTATGCAGACGACACAGCTTTCCTCGCTCAAACATAGAAAACTTTCATCAGATCAATGCTCACATGACTGAATTCATTCGAAGTTTCACTGACTGGTGAACTAAATAGAACTATATGAGACATATAATAAATCCACATAAACCCTAAGCCATTGTGTTCATTCCTCCAAAGAGACGATCACGAGTACACCGCAATCCCAATATATCGGTCTTCATGTCCAAAATATCCCTATCATACAATAGAAGACAACAATATATGTAGGCATTACCTTTAAAAAACATCTAACATGACGACCACATTTAGCAACAGTTGCAACTAAAGAATATAACAGACTTAACCTATTGAAACGACTGACGGATACCACCTGGGACTTTCAACCCACGATAGTCATAAATACTTATAAAGTCTTTCTCTGTCCAGTCCTTACATACGGTTTTACTGCATGGATTGCTGCATCTTGGTTCTATTATCAATAACTTCAAATACTCGAACCGTATACCCTGCGGATAGCTTATAGATAAAATTGCCTAGTCCTACTGCAGAACTCTATACTCGCACACCATTCCCACATGTTCTATACCATCTAGAAACATTACACCAGAAATACATTCGTCAACGCCTGGAAAAGAATCATCCGCTATTACTAGATACAGTACGCACCGCAGCCAAACAAACAACAAGAAATATCTTGCACCAATCACCACTCTCCCTGTTGTTCACTCTCTACCGATATACTATACCTCCAGACCACCATGACTATACGTAAGCACGACCCTTTCCACCCAAGACATTGCACACTATGTAGCGTCTTCATATGTAGCACAGTAAAACTCATCTTACTAACAGGGTTCATCACGTCTACGTCGGTTCAGAGCCACCCCTGAACAGAAGATAATACTGCATTCGTTTTACTAACCATATCCCAAGTGTTGTGATGTCAAATGCACCTCACCACCATCTCCATCATCACCCTCACCCAGAGTATATGATTATGAGGCAAACTCATAATAGTCCAAATGAGAGAAATATTAATAAATAAAGGTTAATAAAGATTATTAAAAGTCCCTTTGACCCTCATTCAAATCTCCAAACCGACCATCCCTACAAATCCCTTTCCCAATCTAAGGTGTACCCCTTGGGAGGGCGCTAGCCTTGGCTAGCAAAAAAAGAATAGTTTACCACTATACTCTTTTAAGAGTTGAACATTCTAGTTTAAACCCAACCGCAAGGCAAGTACTTAAGTCTCCCAGCGGGAATTTTTTTATTGCTTTGCAGTGATAATACTATCACTGCAAAAGGTTATTACTACAAAGAAAAATAGTTGTAAAAGGTACAACAGCAAGAGATGAAACTACCAAATTTCGTATTTATTTATTGTAAATTCAACAATAAAGAATTGTTAGTTAGCGTATGGTAGGATGTTGAGAACAACCAAACAAGTATTGTAAAATCAACAAAACACGCTTTACAATAAATGTTTTGGAAATGCAATCATAAAACGTATTGGTTCCAAAATAACCACATTTTATGCTTCAGTTGACCATAATATAGTTATATCTACTATATCTATTTAGAGCGTGAATAACTTTGATACAAGTAGAATAATTTGCAAAAAGTAGAAAAATTTATGAAAAGTACAATAATTTGTAAAAAGTACAATCTCTCTCAGACTTGTAGTTAGTGAGATCTAGGAGAGACACAAATGGAGCATACCAAGCGATTCAAAAGGACCTACCACTTTTAAGGTCAAAACTGTAACTTTACCCACTGTTTCAGACCATGACAAATCCAACGGTGTATCATTGATCTCTGTATGACTTGTAGTTACTGAGCTCTAGGTGGGACGAAGAAACATACAGATGGAGAATACTAAGCGATTGAATCCAACGGTGTATAGCTCATCTCTGTCGGATTTGTAGTTACTGAGATCTAAGAGAGACACAAATGGAGCATACCAAGCGATTTGAAAGTACCAGCCACTTTTATAGTCAAAATTATAACTTTTCCCACCGTTTCAGATCATGACGATTCCAGCTGGGTATCATTCATTCATCTCTGTGTAACATGAAGTTACTGAGATCTAGGGGGGGGACGAAGAAACATACAGATGGAGAATACTAAGCGATTGAAAAGCACCTGCCAGTTTTAGAGACCATGTGACAGGTTATTCCATGATTTGGGACCATTGTGAATCCAACGGTGTATAGTTCATCTCTGTGTGACTTGTAGTTACCAAGATCTAGGGAGACACGAATGGAACATACCAAACGATTCAAAAGGATCTGCCACTTTTAGAGTCAAAATTATACTTTTCCCCACCGTTACGTCATGCGACCCGGTCTTGACCGACATAACGAGGCTGAGTTTACTCGGCGACCCGTTGATCGAATCTTGACTCAATTGGCCTGGCAGCAAAATCTTGACCGGTGACCGGTCTTGTTCCTAATAGCGACCAAAAATGTCTGTATTTATTTTTTATTTTAGCTTTTGGCACACATTGTTTTCCCCAAATCTATCAGTACCTCCAAAATCTATGTTTGTATTGTTGGCATAGGGTTAATTAATTTGGTGTTCCAATCTGTGCTTCTTAATTGTCATTTCTCTTGTTGAATTGCCAAAGTAAATTAATTAGGAAATTAATGACTAATGAGAAATAATAATAATATGTCTTGGGAAAACCGGACAACTATGCATTTTCGTGAATCGGACGGCACGACCGGGACAACGTGAAAAAACGGACGAACCTTTTTGCCTCTCCAGTTCCGTTCCAAAGTCCTCAATAGTAATCCTTAAGTCACGGTTGATATTTACGTATATGTCTCATTTACATACAGTAAGATACATATCAAAATTTCTTCCACTACTTTCTCAAGCAAAGCTAGGTTTAGATGCTCCCCTCACTTCTGAATTCCCCGTTCCCTCACTCATTTTCAAACTGAGCTCATTAACTGATTTTAACGAGCTTCTCTTCTTTATGATCATCTAGTTTCAGTTAGTGCATTTGACACCTTCAACAGAATTTTTCTTCTGCACAGTTTCTTACAATTCAATCTCATCTTTGTTACATCTCTACATCTCTTCTTGGTGGCGTTGAATGTTACTTTAGCTCACACCACCTCTCCCATTCTTTAAAGCCATCAGCACCCCAACCTATATTGAACTTATAATCATCTTATTTCAATTATGATAACTTCTGTAACTTGAGTAAGTTATCTCATAAGAAATCAGAATCGAAGCATCGATTTTCAGTTTGGTAGGCAACTTCTTCTCTGTTGTTACCAAATCATTATTTTCTTCATTCTCCTCTTAACTTGTTAGTAGATCTTTACGAAGGCTTTCGAGGTGACCTGTATTGAAAGTAATGGTAATGAAAGTTGTTATTGCGAGTTGAAATAACTTTAAACTGGTAAGCCGATCGCCTAATTTTATAAAATATTTTCTACAAGAACTGCAAACCTGCCAGCAGTGTAGCTAAACAGTTTCTTTGCAGGGTGACGCAAACGGCTGAAGTTCAAAATTCTACTAACTTACATTCTGAAAGGAAAATCTTGTTTCACTTTATTAGTTCGAGTTATAAAGCTACATGTTCCTATTCGCAAACCATTTAAGAAGAAACTGCCTTCAATAATTTCATAGCTAAGAGAGCTAGAATATCAAACAAACTATAACCCTAATTTTAATAGAATGTTTCTTTATAATTACTCAGTAGATTGAAATGGGCCTTCCAGTTTTAGACTCAAAGTAATAGTTTTCCCCACCGTTTCAAAAATGACGAATAAACAGGTGTATGACTCATCTATTTCTGGCTCGTAGCTACAGTGATCTAGGGGGGAAAATGGAAAACTAAGCGATTGAAAAGAATCTACCAATTTGAGAGTCAAAGTCATAGATTTTTCCACCGTTGCACACCATAAGGAATCCAACGGTATCTTGTTCATCTCTATACGACATGTAGTTAATGAGACCTGGGGTGAAGGAATGTGAAAAATACTTAGTGATTGAGAAGGACCTGTCAGTTTTAGCGTCAAAGTAATAGTTTTTCCTACCGTTTCCCGTAACGAATCCAACAGTGTATGAAACCAGAAGTCTAGCTCAACTAAATATGTTAGATTAAATAGTTATTTTACTAGCAAACGGGCTTTTCAGTTCCCGTTCTTAAGCAATAGCCTGAAAACACCATTTTGTTTTAAAATAACGAAGGAATTGTAAACTAAATGCATACAATTGCATATCGATATGTCAATATAATCAGGAACAATCTGTATTCATTTAGATTTCAATTCCTTCATTATTTCAAAATAAAATGAGTGTTTTCAGGAAATTGCATCATTAGCCCATATTAATGTCACACAACATTATTTCTCACAATAATACATTTACGGCAAAACTTACTTCAGAAAGGTTTTCCCCGTAAAATTCTAGCCTAGAATGACATACTACCCGACCCCTTCCCATTTAAGAAAACCAATCGAGATTCAAGATGGCGGCCGTGAATAACATACCCTCAAACAGATAGCGCCTTTCACCCAGTACTCATTACTGTGTATTTGGTTTCCATTTCTTTCAGCATTTTATAAATATAAGGACATTTCCACACTGTTTCCTCACTCTTGAGATACAAGAATCTGACTATTATATCATCGATATCTCCCAAAGCAATTACGCTCGTTGGGAAAATTCGCATGTGCACATATTTTGACATTCTAACCATGATGGATGCAAGTAATTATTTTTTTTTCTGCCCCATCTGTATGTTTGCTTGTGAGTCCCCTATTTGTGTCTGAATTAGGTAACTTTCCAATCGTGTTTCTTTCAGTGCATTTTTCTAGATGTTCTAAGTTTCATGTAGTAGGACAATGTTAAAGTTATACCTAAATACTTGAGAGACTCAAAAAAACAATTGTGCAAATGACACTGAAAACTTAATTAAAGTTCGAGTTCGTTTTTTATATATACATTTCGTGCTATATGTGAAGAACAAACAAGTCTTTTAAATTCAATATGTTATCGTTAATGGAGGATATGTGATATCTATTTTTAATATGCTATGAACCAGGTAGCTTCACAAACCATACAATGGACATAGTCAGTATAAAAATGGTGTCAAAGGAGCGATCTTAGTGTATTTTGTAATGCAATGAAATAAAATTCCCAGTTATAGTTCACTGTAAATGTTCTTTACTCTAAATCCAAGTTTTGAAACTAAATCTTGGAGAAAAATTTAAAAAATAAAAACATGTAAACTTGAAACAGGTTTCACGAGTAGAAACAGAGAAAGCAACGCTGTTTGATAACTGCATTTTTATAGCTTTTTCCATTCCAGATCTGTTAACGCGAAATACACATCCCGAAGAATGTATTTTGGCCCAGTCAGCCAACAGGCCTATCTTCTCCTCCACCATCTTTTGTGGATATTAAAGTGCCCAAATATGTTTCGTAATAGTCAACTGAAATATCATCTAAGACAAAAGATAGAGAGGGAGGAAACAAAAAGACAATTCAATTCACTCCACCCACTTCTTTCTGGGAACAGCGAAGTTTTCCTGATTCAGGGGGAGTTGATGGAGGATGTGGTACTATCGTGAAGAAATTCATTCTTCGGTTTCCTTTCTCTTTTCGCTTCTTCCTGGAGTCTTGTTTTTATCCACTTCTGCTCGAGATACAAATGTATAGTTCTACTTCATTAACCCGAGGTGTATATCTCTCTTTCTCCCGGCTATCCCACTCCACTTCCGTCCATCACGACCTTTTCTGCTTCCGAGTTCTTAAATGTAGGAATAAAAAGCTGCAAAGAGGAAAGGGAATATAAAAAACTAATAAGAAACAAAGAGCTAAAATGGAGAGGAAAAGAGTTGCCATCCCATTTCTACACTACTATCTCATACTCCTTCACACTTTCTTCTCATATTACCCAAAGGTTTCTAGAAGCTTAATTAATTAGTCATTCTGGTCCACCCTATCTCTTGAATACGAGTTACTATAAAATAATCTGTGACGGATATGGAACCAGAATACATGTAAAGAAAGCAGAAGGACTTCTGACTGACATAGAGAACTATTACAAGAATTAATATTACAAGAACATATCGAAGAGATAGGGAAGGGTGTTGCACCACAGAGAAACATGATTCTCTGTGATTGTACCTTGTGCTACTATCTAAACTTGTAAGTATAACGGAAGTGTTAACGTTATAATCGCGACATTGTGGCAATATCAGTGCCTTATGAGTATGAACATATGCAGTCGGATAATAACGTACTGACTCATCTTAATAATTGCACAGATATAATAAAAGTGAATGTTACACATTGCACGTGGTACAATATGCTCGTGTACTTAGTGGTACACGACCATCTTACTTACTTACTTACTTACTCTATGCCTTACGGAACTCTCAAGATCATCGCCACTGTGCCAAACGTTCGCCACAAGATTCTATCCGGGGCAAGATCAAGCCAGTTTTCACCACAAACTCCTACTTCTCGAAGATCCCTTCTAATGTTATCCTCACAATGTCGTCTCGCTCTTCTCAACGGTCTCTTTCCCTCCAGCTTCTCAACCAAGATAGAATAGTCTTGGTTTTTCTCCCATCCGAGCTACATGGCCTGCCCACCTTAGTCGTCGTGGTTTCATTACTCTTACAGCATCGGGTGAGTACAGTCCGTGAAGTTCTTCATTATCCAGTCTTCTCCAGCCATCATGGTACACAACCATCATGTTACAATGTTACAAAGTATCCAATCTTGTAGATTCATGCTTATTATCCTTATCTCATAATAAGGAATCCAATGGCTTTTGGCACGAAAATGTGCTCGTACTAGTTAACACTAGAGAGAAACTCAGTAATGGCGCACAATTTTACTTTGCATCCACAAAACAAATTTCACATCTCACTACTTTTTAAAGCACACGAAATTTGCACTGGTGGTACCGTGCTTCACAAAGGTAACACTATATTTTAGTGTACCACCAGACTTTAGATATTCGAAATATTATAAGGTACAGTGTCAACAAGATACAACACTCCCCGCTATCCATCCTATACATTACCAAAAGTATTTGGGGAAAAGTGAGTGAGTCTGTAAGTGAGGAAAAGAAGTGTGAACAAGAGGAAAGCAATAGCTAAAGCGATGGACTACCAAAATAATGACGTCAGACTTCCGTTGCCATGGTCACGGCAAATAGAGAGACAACAACGTTTGAATTTGATTGGTAGCGGATAAGAACTCAAAAGGATGCCTTGAAATCCATAAGGACTGTAGAATTCTTCGATGACAAACTTAAACTCTTCATATTCCTGGATCCATAGCGAAAGTACGTGAAAAATGTGCGTGCACGAAGTCTTACTATGAAATATTTTTACTCAATTTATCTTGGGTACACATTTGAGAAATGGAATGTTTTCCGTACAGCCGGGGCTGCTTTAAGCTTATACTAGGTACTTATTTGTGCTTGGACATTTTTCTTTATAAATTGTGACAAATGTAACGAAAACTTTTGACTATTTGTAAATACGTTTTCTCATGGCTTTTTTTTTTTTTAGCAAGAGTATTTGACTCGTTCCTGAGTCTTCTACCGGAAGAACACGCTCTTTTCACCGAATGGAACTGTTTGGCTTCAGTCGCCTATCCTTGCTGCTACAGTGGTTCCGTTAGGATGTAATAGTTTCTGTGTATTGCTAAAAGTGGCCTGTGGTGCGCCATCGCCACAAAAAGTGCCGCGTCTGCACAGAGTCTTACGACGTTAGACAACTCAAAGAAGACAACAGCACCGAAGTAGTTTCATGGCGAATTGTTGAAGGTGTTGTGTGGTCGATAAGGTCAAGTAAACGCAAAATGATCGACTTCAGTAATGTTAAACAACGGTACAACTCCACACACACAACCCTAAATATTAAGCAATTCTTGTCAAAAAGAAAATATTTCAGTCATACAAATAACAAACAAAATTCTTTGGATGCAGTTTTAATCCGATTGACCTGCTATTCCTTTAAATCAAAAGAGGCATACAAAGAACACGATATGGGACGATAAAAGATACTTACGAGACAGACCGACCAGATGAATTTTTTAGTAGTACCATAGCCGAGTTACAGGAGTGTTTTCAAAACTTGAAGGGTGTAAATTGTGTGTAAATATCCAAGATGATTGATACTATGTATACATTTATTCCTGTTTGTAGTATTTTTTGGTAGCTGTGTCAGTCCTGTTATTCAAATGCTCTCACGCACATTGTGTCCTGCGACGCACGAAGAGTCACCGCATGCCTCTTCTCTACACAAGCTCCATCTTGCAATAGCGCTGCTTTCCGCGCTGTAAGAGCCACTGTGCGTAGGAAGAGTCACACGGCATGTAGCAGCGTCACTTGCACGTTCTTAAATGTAGTAGACATGGAACTCTGTTCCATGTAGCATGTCGTGACTGTTTCTGCGCTGCAAGACACGATATGAGTTTGAGGCCCTTAATCAGACCAGAGCTGGAACCGGGTCACTTTTGGTGATCCGGTGATCCGATTAACTTGGTCCGAAACTTGATCCAAACGACCCGGCCTTGACCCAAATTAGCATACAGATTTTGTGATCCAGCAACCCAATGATCGAATACAAACGCCTCAAACCAGATGACTGCCTCAGTCGTCAGTTATTTGCACATGCCCTTGGGGTACTTTTGTTCTTCCCGGGGATATGAGACTATTTTCAATATGTTTTTACTATTGTCAGGAACTTCTGAGCATAGAATGTTTCGTGCTCTGAAGGTTTAACCCCTTTCTCGGGTACTCCCTTAAAGAAACAATGTTCAAACTTAACGGTCTACAAAAGGAAAAAGGAAAAATTCTGCCCTTCCTTCCGGGTGAAAGGGTGGAAATCGGGTCAGGGCTGGTCCCAAGCGTAGGCCGGTGACCCGGCAACCCGGCCCAAAACTTTACCCAAATGACCGTATTGAACCACTTCATCGGCACATGTGATGACGTAACACAGCCTTCCGGCGATCAAGGCCTTTAGTTTAGATGCCATCTCTTCGTCCGCCTGGTCAAACTGAAGAAAGTCCTGGAAAACTATCATGATAACCAAGAATAGGACTTGAATTTGCATGCGTCCTCAGTGATGTTCTCTTTTCGATTCCTTAACAACTGTTGCGCAACCGCTGGGTAACAAAATTTAATAGTTGTCTTCTGTATTCTAGTTAGTTTCGAAATTTTAAAAAAGGAAATAATATATTTATCAGCTGATATTGAAATGACAAATGTTTAGTGGTGACCAAAATGTTATCATTTTATTAATTATCATTTTTTCCCTTTTGGAAGTCCTCTTTGACGAAAGCAAAAAATCTTTACGTTCCTTTTCTGATAAATAATGCCAACTCATTTTACTACATTCCATGACAATACCAGTTTATGATCTGTTAAATGTATAAGACAACTTCAGCAACGAGAAGTAAGGCGTGAAATATGACTGACACGAGATCTATCTGAAAACAAATGTGCCAGAAATTCAACATGCTGAATAACAGCGATATGACATGTTTCTTTATGAAATATCATCCATGTGTAATTTAAATTTGGAATAGATTCCTTTCATTTGATTCTCTAACAGTCATATTTTCTCTCTTCGTTAACTGTAAAGCAGAATCAGTTACATAAGCACTTTATTGTGTAAGTAATTGTCAAAACGTATCTACCGTATAATATTCACATTCAGCATGCCCCATAGTTGTCAGTTCAGACTGACTCATTGATTTCGATGTTGAAGAAACTTCCAGATATCCTATGTTGCAAATATTTGTTCTCACTCGCATCTTTATATTCTCCTAATAAATAACGATTGTTGATTTAGAAGGAAAGATTTTACGCTTTGAATAGAAGTTTATGCATTATGAACGTATATAGTTTATTATTATTTATGTAAACTATTGTGATGTTATTGTTTACAGATGCTTATCTGCTCCTTTATCATACGATGGGTGACTTCTGTAGCTAATTATTAAATCTTCACTGTCCAAGTTGTCCACTAATGTGGTCAATATGCACAATGTTTACAAGTTCATCTTTTTCGTTTTTGGCCATTAGAAAGATTCATATTTTCAGAGTACAGGGAAAGGACCCAGTCAGTTGGTCGACACGACATTTCGTCGAAAGTCGATTGGTCAACAAGGAC
>JAGDQP010040959.1:0-17096 GCA_022664845.1 Lepisma saccharinum | reverse complement strand
TTTTTCATTCATAAGAACATGACTTTTCTTTCTTATTAGTTATTAGTTATAAATAAATGCTCCCTTATGCTTACGTTTTACATTCCCAATATTTTAATGTGTCGCTTTATGTTCAAAGAATCAAAAGTGTATCTGAATAGATAAGAATTCATCTAAAAAGATTACGTTCCCATCGTGAAAGCACTACCATAGACCATCTATTTTCAAGCGGAAATTTGCCATATTTTCTCCGATAAAAATCCGCTCTAAAAGAGTAATCACTCTTTTTGAACTAGTAAGTTGAAATATTCCGCACAATTCGAGTGATATTCCGATTTTTCCTTCTAACCAAGGCGTCAAGGCATGGGTCACTTTAAGCGAAATATTTGGGAAATCGTTTAAGTCTATTTGCCAAGTCCTTAATACCATATTCATCCCGCAGAAGGCACTGGCAAACTACCACCAGTTCACCTTTTGCAAGTACTTTTAGATCATCATGAATCTGTTTTTCCATGATTCTGTTAATCTCACTTAATGAGTACACCAAAATAGAAGAATTCCACTAACAGCAAAAGAATAATTTTGACAACACCAAATTAACAAATCGCTTGATTATATTTGGAAAAAATACGTCTAACGAAAAAACCAGCATTATGTAAATCTTTCATACAACCTCATTCAACTTTGACGTATATAATTCATCATGTTCTGTATCGTAAATATTTTCACAGTAATTCTATATTTCAAAAACTGCACTTCAACACATCCTGTAAGCTTTTGTTTTATTATCCGTCTCGTTCTAACAAACAAAAACACTTTTGAAACTATATTCATAGAATAATCATGTCCAATCAATACGAAACTATCGCCTTAATTACACGGGATTTAGAAGTATGAATAATACAGGTATAAATTGATGGAAGCTTATTCAATAATATAGAAGCTTATAGCGTGTGTGAAAAGCATTCTCTATGTTCGAAAGCGTGTTTGAACATTGAATAGGTTTCTATATTCTCTGATTGATGCCGCTCTGTAGAGCTTGTAATTTGTTCATACAATGCTGGTGTATGAATAAGCTATACGAGACCAGTGGTGGTATTTGCGCTATCATGTACTGTATACAACCTATAGGGTTATTAAAATTTTGATGACGTCATTTCTATGTTGTAAGAGTATATATTTATACTATATATATTCATGTGTTTATTTATTTAAACTAACTGTAACGTTGTTGCACCATTTCACACTAAATTACTCCAACAAAATTGTATTTATCTCATCATAAAATTCAGTCTAGATCAATCCCTGTTGGATGAAGGCTTTCTTCATTTTCCTCGACAAATTTTGGTTAGGTTCTATCGTTCGCTGTGTACCTTTCAATTTACATGTCTTCTAGATTGTTCCATTCTCTTTGAGAATCCCTCCCCCAACTGTTCTTCTAATATGTGAGAGGCCCATCCTCCACATCATTTTCTTCGCAGCTTTTATCGTATTGTTTGACCTTTGTTTGATATTGAATTGATTCATTTCTCTTTTTCCCACTTCTAACTATTCCTAACCTCCACCTCTTCATTGTCCTCTGTGTTACTCTTAATCCTTGGGTCGTTTCCACATTCAATGTCCTCATTTCACATCCATACCAAAAACACTGATAAAGTATGGTTGTTTATATACTTTTCTATTGCGACACATTAGTAATTTCCTTTTAAAAAGGAAGCTCATCGTTTCAAATTGACTCAAGGACATTTTAAATATTCTGTGTGTTTCTCCAGTCATTTTGGTATTCGACTTTTCAGCTTCCCTAAATAATATCATCATCAAATACGTCACACATCTCTCTCTGTGAATGTTCATTATCTTCGTTTGGTTATACAATACTTTACTTCTACTTAAATTCATTTTGAACACTAATTTTCAAAACTATCATTACTCAATTCTTTTAAACCTTGGGGGTAACCAAGAGATTAGTACGCATACTTTCTGTGATCACGGGTTCAATTCCCTTTGGAGTCCATTGAACGAAGTGGTTCGGAGCTTACTTTACCAAAAACTGTAGGTCTCATTCTTAAAAGGTCAATAGCTTTGCTTTTCAAACAATTCAATATTGGGTTCTGATTTGTAGTGTATCTGTATTTGAAGCAAATATAGTTATATCATCAGCGAATCGAAGGTGATTAAAGTATTTGTTATGAAGTTTCCTACTTCATCCTAGTTTAAACTTTTCAACATCTCTTCCAGGACTACAGAAAATAGTTTTGGAGAGATTGAGTTTATCTCCATCATTCCTTTCATATCCGTGAACTTTTCACTCTCCTTCATGTACTACAGAAAGTCGATACGCGTGCATGTGTCCAATTTTGAAATAGCACCTACCATACGAAAATCCACGGGACCACATCGATTGACCCCAATGGGATCACCATGTGCCTTGACAATAGCCCTGCACCCTAACTTCCATTCGAGAAGACTACGACGAAGTACAAGTAGTGGAATGCTCTGTCACTCCTCCTTAGAGGCTTTCCACAGGCCCCGGAGAGTGGTGATACGATGAGATAAAAGTGCCCTTTTCAGGAGATTTAACCCCAGAAAATCGATAGGACTGACATCTGGTGACTTCACCGGTATATCGTGAAATGGAATAGCCTGAATGCTGGTGTCTTGTGCCATGTGTTGCAGAAAGTTATGGGTAGAATCAGACGTATGGGATGAAGTCTTATCCATATGCACAGAGACTTGATTGGTGACATTTCCATACAAACGAGGCAAGTCGTCTGCATAAATTGGGATCAGGATATGTTGCTAAAAGAAGGCAGAGTCGATTTTACAGTTTGTAGGAACCTGTCAAATATTTAACTTGCATTGATAGCAGTATCCCGCAACAAACATAAGCAAAAAACAAACAAACATCAACGGATGAACTCCGGAAGGGATTTTCTAGGCGTGAAGTGTAAGTGATGGCTCGAATTTTGCCACAGTCTAATGAATACACCCATGCCTCATCTACTGTGGATACACACTTCTATTTTTTTTTTTCGGATAAATGGCGTTCGTAGAGGCGCCTGCTGTTGGTCTTTCCCTCACACCGTTGGGCCGCACTTAGGTAATAATGTCCACGACTTTTATAGACCTTCCAGAGGTTCAACTTCTCACGCAGGTTGTGGTTCATAGTTTGACTGTGTCACGTGGAGTCGTGTGACCATCACGTGTTGCGTAGGGCGATTTTCCTGAAGGGCCATTCCACGCAACCTATGAGACACAGGCGGCGTCACTGCGGTACACGCTCGCTTTCTAGTCTCCTTCGTGGGTGATTGAATCGCTGGTAACTATTGTTTCTTATGCCGATGTTCTTGATAGTCGTCGAACCCATGTTCTTTGCACCGTTTTTTACCTCCAAAACCGGTTGATCTTCGGAGCCATGATGCACACAACACACACTTGTGATAACGACTCACTACTACATGCTACTGGCTTTCTCCTAAGCTTTTAACCACTATGTTTGGTCCGTTCTGTGAGCATGGGGAACGATTCAAATTTGGACACATGTACACGGATCGACCTTCTATATAATGATATGCGTGGCAGTCGAATACATATTCTATATCAATTATTCACCTTGGACATCTTGAATTCAATTTATTTAAGTTCTGCTGTAGAAGAGACCGAATCGAAGACCTTTTCAAAATCTATGAATCATGGACAGAAATAAAGTTCTTATCTATAACCTCATGAAATACCTGGATGTGATTTGCTGTGCTAGATCCGCTACATAAACTAGGCTTATTCCTTTCTCCTTATTCCTTATAATCTATAAGACTCATTGCTCTGAACCTCAGATGCCTAAAGGCTATAAAATACATTTAAAATTCTAAAACTCGCTGTATGAGGTTCCGAGTTATTTTGACAAACATTTGTTACAGGTAAACATTTCGATGAGAAAAATCATTTATAAAAAATCTGAAGAACTTAATAACAATGAATCCCTGTACTTACTCAATCTGTGGCATAATTACTTTCATCAGTTTATTGAACGCCAATCAAATTGAAAACTCTTTCAAGATTTGAGTTGAAATCAGAAACAGCGAAATTCAAAATGATTAGAGTAATACAGGACGAACATTTTAAACATAATCAGTACAAAAAATGAGGGCATTTTACAATAAGATAGATAGATAGATAGAGAGAGAGAGAGAGAGAGAGAGAGAGAGAGAGAGACAGACAGACAGACAGACAGATAGAGAGACAGAGAGAGATAGTTAGTTAGATAGATAGATAGATAGAGAGAGAGAGAGAGAGAGAGACAAAGAGAGATAGAGAGATTGATATATATATATATATATATATATATATATATATATAGAGAGAGAGAGAGAGAGAGAGAGAGAGAGAGAGAGAGAGAGAGAGGGAACAGGATGACAAGACAAAAGAACGAATAGGACTGGTAACCCTGATTATACAGAAATCTAAAAATATAATAATTTGTAAAATAATATGTCAGGTATTCTATTCTTGATCCTCTTAGTAATTATACGAGAACTAACAGAATATATTACCTGTAAAACATATCGACTACCTATGACCTGATCAAAACATTCCCCATATGTTGCATTAAATATCCATTTGTTCCAAGAGAAAAAAACAAATACAATTCAATACCTGATATAATAATGAAATCATTAATCTCATTAAAATGGATTCCTGTCACAATGCAATTCTAATTAGTAAAAAAAAAAATGAAACACAGTAGGAGAAACATGAAATTAATAAAACAAAACAGCATATGTGTTTTTTATTTCAGCTTAATTTCACATAAAATTGAGAAAACATTGTCGTTTACAAAAATTAAATGTAACAATTAAAAAGCGAATTAAAAATATGCAACCAACAATGCAAAAAAAAAGGGATATCCTTGTTGAACAATAATTGATTTTAATTTTGAGTGTAGATTTTTTTTCTGTCATGTGTGTGTGTGTGGGTGGGCACGGAGGAGGGATGTATATATATGTGTGTGAGTGAATATATAAAATGCAGGTAACATTACATATTATGCTTGTTATATACCACCGTTGGAGCATTATATTCTTGTTTATATTTTGTCAATATGGGTTACAAAACTTAATCAATTATTATGTTTAATTTAGCTTTTTATAATGGCAGGCGGCCGGTGCATGTGTGAGTCCCAAGAGCTTTCTACGAAATTTTAGCGTTATAGAATGACATACATGGGAATATTTTGCCTTTACGTAACATATCCCTCCCCTTTTAAGCATTTCACATGCAGGCTGAAATTAACATGAACTGACAAACACATCCATCCTTTCACACGAGCATATTAATTATTACACATATGCTCAGTTCCTCATACTCTTAATAAGCCTATTTGTTATTGAGGCTATTGAATTCATACGTGTTAATTTATACAAGGGATTTTTCTTCATTAAAATACACACACACACTCACCTGTAAACGTATACATATTAAACTATACATGTGAATACAAACACTATGAAACTTATAATGGCTGTAATTTGCAAAATTCATAAGATTATAAATGTCAGTATTCATAATTGAAATATGTGCGTGACATTTCCCCATGTGTGTGTCCAAATGGTTTATTTAAGGGTTTAAATTAAAAATCCAATTAAATTTTATCTGAGTGTGACGTAATTGGAACTGATTAGTCCACACAAACCATGCCATTTATGCAGAGACATTTGAAAACAATGTAACCGTATTTGTTCAACCCTTAAAAATATATTGTGGTCACCACTGAACTCACAACTAACTGGAAGGAAAGCTACTATTTATTTTCTGTAGATGTGTCTGTTTTTTTTTTTTCATCAGCGTTGTACTTGTTTTTCAAGTAGTTAGATCTGTTTGCACGTCGGTGTTTATATTTGATTTGTTCGTGGGGTCATATTGTGTCATGTGACGTTATTCTGTGTGCAGTGAGTGGTGGAGCTCCGTAAGAAGTATATGATTGGTCAGATATGACATACTCCAAAGAAGATTCACTTTAGTCCCACAAATCAAGGGCAGTGTTTGTCACCAAATGGTGGATTAGCTCTTGAAGTTTGGATGATTACTTGTTTGGAAACAGTAATGTTATCCGGCCGAGCTGCCCAATTGCACTGGAAAGAAAAATGGGGCGCCATATAGCAAATTGATCTGACTAGTTCAGATTTATTAAAATTAATCACTAAATTTAAATCCAAGTAGCATTTCTTTTCTTGGAACCGTTGTTATTATACAGTGTTGTCTAAATGTTCCTTCTGACAACTTACGTTTGCAATCTGAGTTAATGATTGTGTCTAATTTGTCCAGGCCATGAGTTCGGAGTCTGATAAAGATACATGACGCAGAAAAAGCTAATGCATCATCTTAACTTCAATTTCAGACCACACACTACAGCAATTTTCTTTGACATTGAAAGTGTCATTGGCCGTTTGATCAAATACACATATATACATCACACCTATCTTGAAAATCGAACTTCTTCAGTTCGAACATTAGAAGCTATTACAAACCACACATATTGACAAGAGTTTAGCAACGAAATGTACTATCTCCATTAAATCAAACTCAACACGGCTCATCGACTGCAAAAGCCCCTTTCTGTGTGAAATGCATATTTGCAGATAACATAGACACCCCCTCCCCCTCCACTCCACCATTGGCTAAAGACAAATGACCTTGCACTAGAGCTCCTTCAGAACTCGACCACTCATTGGATAATAACAAATGAATCCGTAGCAGAGTCAAAGAATCATTTTCAACTGGAAAATACCTCAAGCAACGATTGAGGTACATTTGTATAACCAAACCATTCCGTACACCAGCACCGTGAAGTACTTAGGAATGTCTCTTTATAATAAACGAACTTTCAGAAGCTATCACCAAAACATTTGTAACCAAAGCCACGAAACGATAAACTATATTGCTACTTTCATGTACCCTTCGCCGTCAGACTATGTTAAGGTTATAACATAAGAATATTTGCTCCTTTTATCATTGACATCCATTATATCACTGCATACAGCATTCATCCGTATCTAACATCTACAAATAACACAGAACAAAGCACTGAGACGGGGCCTTGAAACTACATGAGGAGGCTGAAGTTCTCTACACTCTAGGACATCTCAGTAAACTCAAGCAAAACCTGTGCAACAGAATATGTCACTTCAAGTACTAGGAACTACAAACAATAAGCAAACATCTACCTCAGATTACATATAAGGCGTCGCAACATTAGACCCAAAAAACACCAAGACCATAAAATCATTCCTAGTGTTTGGAATTATTCCAGGATAGAAATTATCACCAATTTATCAAAGACTTAATAGGCAGGTTGCTGACATTCGTAATATCTCCTAGTTCTGAATAACTAGAAATGTATCAGCAAAGGATACATAAAGTCATGTGGGGAGTATCACCTCACCCAGAAACAGAAACTATCACGAGTGAAGATTGGATTGGAAGATAAAAAACATGTTTTCGGAAGTAAAACTTTATATTAACTCTTAAAATGACTCAAAATTAAAAATCCAATCAACACCCACTCCTAGACTTGCCAACTTTACATTATAAAAACCCCGGGAGATTTGTTTTTACTATTCAAACTCGTTTATTAAAACTTGTTAGAAAATTCTTCTTAGCATCAGCTATCATATATCTGCAGTCTTGCTATTGCAAATGCATATATTGACATTAATAGTCCTGGATATCTAGAGGAATGAGTACTGCACGTTTAATTGTTTAAATGACCTAACTCCATCCGTCACTTCAAAAATCCTTCTATGAGGGAAAATATAGAAAATAACCTGTGCCATCTGTTATAAACAATGAACGCTTTGTGTTTCGAAATAAAGAAAAGAATAGCATTTTATCTATTTCTCCCTTTAAACTCATTGGCTCGTGGAGGTTAAAGAACACCAGTATTTCGACCAGAACTAAAACAAATCCTATTCATATCTATATATCACTGATTCTGAATCTGTAATCAATTCATCTCTTATCATTTTTTTTAAGTTGAAGTCTGTGGTCGACGGAAACTCAGACAATGAAAATAAAAACAGAAGAATGTCAACGAAACCAATAGTCTCATCTATCACCCCCCCACCCACCCACCCTCCGCAAATTCATGTCTTTTCATTTTTAACTATTTTAGTATGTTGCGGCAGTTCACTAACGGCTAAAATAAAAAGGAATAATGTATGAGAAAGGATGGGGGGATGGAGGGTGAACCAACCAGGGAGTCGAAAACGTGACCACTATGTATCCCTCATCACAACCCCCATTCGTGAATCCTTGTACTATATATCCTAACCCTACCCCCCACCCCACCCAACCCCTACCCAGCCTTCTACGAACCCGTGGACATCCAATCCCCTCATCTAGATTCCACACGAATCTCTCTTGTAATCTCCGTTCCCTGTGACGTCACGCACGGCGTTCTTTTCAAACAAGCCGGAAACTCGTCTGCCCTCCCAAAAACCGACCCACATAATGCATAGTTCTGCCCGGATTTATTTCAAACACGCTTGTTCGCTTGTCCTCTCTCCCTCTCTCTTTCTCTCTCTCTACCGGTTTCTACCATCCGAATTCTCCATCTCTTTCCCTGTCCAAATTCGGTGCTTTTCCGTTTTGCCTTCCACACCGGTTCTGGTTCAATCCAGCAAGCACTGCGAGTGAATTTTGTGTATGTGGGATTCTCTCTTTTACCTTGTAACTATTTCAGACTAACTACATTTAGCATTTAGAATGAATATCAATGCTAAATTTACAAATGTCCTAAATTTTGTGTGATATTCTTGTCATGACTAACAACGTTATGTCTGGTTGAGATATCAAATAAAAGTTTTTATGTGCTCGCGTTTCTACTTTTGATACAGCCATATTGTTTCTATCAAAAGAATGGTGAATCTACGCTTTATTTAAAACAAGTATATTTGATGGTATGTAAAGTGACAAAAGCTATGATATTATGTCAAATAATATGGTTATAATATAAACACACAACATTTCCCAAACATGTATATAAACTCTGTTATCCTGTATTATTATGTAAAGAACTTTGGACATTTCTGTCCAGATTCAGTACTCTTTTATTGACCTTTACGCACGTCAGCAGTGTGTTATTTTTAAGACCTATTCAAAGTAATATAATATTATTTCATGGTACTACAAAATATTAAAGTGTCTGACCAATGACAACTTTTGACGATTCAAATAAAAGTCTTGTGTTGTATCAACAATATATCTTATTTAATAACTAACAATCAATAAAAGTGATGAATTAAATTGGAATTAACGTTCAGAACGAGCTGGTACGCAAAGGAAGGGACCTACAGTTTTTAGAATAGTGGACTCCAAACCAGAGCTGACGAATTACTGAGTTGAGTTTTGGATCGGGTTACTTTATCTATTCTTGGGACACGTTGATCCGTAGGGCAAAGCAGAGATTTAGTTATCTCCTTCTTATACACTGTCATCTTTAAAAAGTGTTTCTTTAGGGTGATAGGGGTCGGAGGTTATCCCCCAGCGCACAAAAATTACGAGGCCGAACAGTTTTTAACAATAGTATTAACATATGGAAATAGTCTCAAAATTCCCGGAAAGAATATCGCCGGAAGGGTGTGAATACCTACACCCCTCTAGGAAAGCCCATTTTGAAAGATATTTTGTATTTGAAGTTATATGATAAAAACATTAAAATTATTTAAAACTCTAAAAAATGAAGTGTCCGTACATGGGTTCACTTCTCAAGGTACAGATTACAATAGTGGTCCACAGGAATAAGACTAGAGGCATTCCGGTCAGTCGTCAGGTAACCTATGTTTCGGTCAGGCTGGGTCAGAGGGTCACCAAAAGGGACCCGATTTCAGCTCTGCTCCAAACAATTTTGTTCAACGGACTCAGGCGGGAATTGAACCCGTGACCACGCAAACAAATTATTTAAATATTACATAAACAATGATAATTTTTTCAGTAGTGTGACTTCCATAACCTATTTTATTCTTTACAAGGAAGCAAAAAAAAAAAAGTGTGTACAAAATGTGTTATAACACATTTTACAAGTATTTTATCTTCAAATCGCTATTTGTTTTACCATTATAGTCAAGAAGTTTCAAGACCAATATGATTCTGAACTAATTGTATGGAGAATGACGTATTATGCACAGCTATCTGCGACGTAATGTCGTTCGGTACGATCTACCGCTACCAATATCAGTGCAACTCTTGGAAATACTCTTAGAAAGCGTTCGGTGCAATCACACGTAAGGCCTGCGTTTCACAACACACCTATGATAATACGTTGTAGAAATCAACAATCCCCGAACAACGATGTTTGAATACACAGTGTGCTACACCTCCTTTTTTCGTATCTGCTCTTACCGTTGCCGGTAGATCTAGAAATGTGTACTCTTCGACCTACTTTCTATCTTCTGCGAACCGCCGGTATCACTTAAAGACGTAAGAGTGGGTCATGGCTATCTTCCCACGTCCGTTGAATCATCTACAAGGTATTGGTACCATGTACAGTATATGCCTATGCTTTGTTGTATCATGTTTGTTCACTGCTCTAATTGCGACATGAAGCACTTCGTCGCTGTCTCTTGACCACCGTTGTTAATTGCTCCGTTCTGCGTCACTTGTTCGTCGTGAGTCCACCAACTTCCCCTGTCTGACAAGTCACTGCGTGCCACTACCTGTACGTCAGCTGCTGTCACGGTATCACAATATAGTTGATATGCCCTCCAGTCCTGGAACTTTTTGACTGTAGGAATATACTTTCATAACGTCAGTGTGTTTCATGATGTCAAATTGAGTAATGTTGATGTACACTGTAGCTGATATTTACTTCTAACACACACGGCATTTCTTGCTATATGTTCCCCATTATCAGTATTTATTTTTTTTTTCATTCATACGTAGTATGCTTCCCATAGAGTGTTATCTATTTCTAAAGGTAATACTTTCTTATCTGTGATATCGTAATTTGTAGAGGCAAAATGATTTGATAGACCAAATATTCTTTTTTTCGGGGCATTTTATATGTGTTCCTTTATCCTAATAATAGGATTTACTTTTGTCATTGCTATGTATTTGTAATGGCACTAAATATTAAGTTAGTATGTAGCATTTCTCTATAATTCAAGTGTTCTTTACTATTTTTTCATGTACTAAAAACACATCCCCTTTTATTATCATTAAGGGGAAGCTGCTTTAATTCTAGATGGGCTTCTTTAAGTTTAAAATAATTTAATCATTTTTAGAAGGGGCTCCACAGTCTAATGGTTAGAGCATTGGACTCATGTCCGCGTGGTCCCGGGCTCAATTCCCGGCTGGAGTCCCACTTTTTGGCGTCCACCCAGCGTCGTGAGGCAAATTGGGGAGTCACGTGAATAAAGACGTGACGGCCACACACGGTCTAGAAAACTCCTGATACGCCTGTTCGTGGTTAAGTACGCGCAGTGCTGATCACACAGCCATTACACAGGTGGAAGAAGTTCCACCAAATACGGATAGATGGCGTTGGGGCAGGCTCAGGACCTATAGGCCTGTTATGCCAGTGTTATTTTTAATCGCTTTTGGAAATGTTTTTGTTGAAGTAGAGTATCTACTGCAATGTATGTAGCTCAAACCATGTGTAGAAAGAATATCTACGCATATGCGTCTTTGAGAAGGCACTTAGATTGGTTTCTTCTGATTCTTTGTGTTCACCTGGCAATTCTGAAGTAATTAGGCCGTTACAAAATGTTTTCGTGAACGCGTCCAGATCTCGCCTATTTGCGAAATATTGCAAGATTTAAATTTTAAACGAAAAGTGCGTATAAACCTTCACGTTTCTAATGTTCTCATTCATTATCTGTAGTCATTCATATGCAAATAGTGCGACATACAATAATTATGACGTTTGAGTTATGTTTAGCAAGCCAACAATAACTTTTGCAAAAATGAAGTTTCAACCACGCTTCCTGAAAAAAAAAATTGATGATGATGTCATTTTTTTTTTCACAAACAAGTGTAGAGCATTATTATCTAACGCAATGGAAAATGGAATAATTTCACGTAAACATTCTTGGGTTCTCCCAGGAATGCTGTCATAAGTTGATTTTATGAAGGTTCTATGAGCATCCCGGGGATATTCCAAGTATATCAGCATATGACATGTGTATTAAACGCATGGGTAAAATTATACTAATTTTGTATAAACCTCTGAATTTTGTTGGAGGAAGAAGTCCGGCTCCTGAGTTGTAAGAATATCCACAATTGTTGGTATTGGTTGCGTTAAATTATTACCAACGTACAGTTTATATTAAAAAATATTACGCAACCTACCATATTAACATGTTTATCTAAACTGTCTTCCACCTAAATTTTCACGAAATACAATGAACTAATATATCTGTCATAAAGATATCGCTTAAAACATGAGAGACGTTTTTTTTTTTGGTTGAAAGCTCATTCTTTCCCGAGTAAAACATGAAAAAGCACAGAAAATGAACAAGCAAAAAGTGTATTGATACTGCATTGGATTTCATGAGTTACAAGCTGAAGCGGTGGCGAGGGAATCTTCAAGCGGTATGGTTGTTCAGCCGAGGGCAAATCGAGTAATGTGGTGTTCGTCGCTATGTGTTATGTGCACATGTTGTGTTCTAGCTGTAACTGAAACATTTGACGATGAAATGGAAAAAAAAAAGAAGAGAAAGAATGAAGAACTAGATAATTGCATAATCAATGTAAATAATTAATTGAAATTCCTAAAGGAATTGGAAGACTAAAACGATTTCACATGTACAGGGTGTCCCTAAAATAGTGCCCCTAACTTCGGGAGTAGTTTTGGAGCCACAGGAGCTCAAATTTAAAGCGTCATCGTCACAAATATCTCTGACGTAATGATGTAATGGGTATTGACTTAGGAAATGAAGATCGAGGTGGTACCTGATACATCCAAATAAACAATAATGATGATTGAAGGGGGTGCCGCATAGACAGGTTTTGCAACGTAAGAAGTGAGCTTGAAAGGACGGAACTTACAATTCTTAGTAAAGTGGACTCCGAGTCATTGGGTTAAATGGACCCCGCCAGGATTGAATCGATAATTGATTCTCAAAGCGAAACAAATATACGAAATCAGGAAGCAACCATAATAAAGACTGAATAACAGTTAAACTTTTCTTCATTAACGTTAAGTCTAATCAAGAAGACTTGCCTTTATTCCAGTACCCAACCAACACGAAATGACAATCCATCTGATTTCAAGGTTACTTATAAACAGGATTGTCTCTAATTTATTTCCATCTCTAGCAGCTAGTTACACAAAACTTTAAACTGAAATTAACTTAATTCACAAGATAATTAATCCACGTGTCAATGATAAAAATGATTGTAGATAGCAATACTAACCTTTTCATGTAATCTGATGTTAGTCCAGGTAAACTAGGAATAAAATAATCACTAGAAAGCAATGAGAAAAACGAGAAAAAGCTCGGAGTGCGAGCTGAGCATCTGATACTACAAATTATTGATCCACAAGAGATTGTAAACGTAGTTATTGTGCATGATCATTGCTTCACTCCTAGTTCGGCTCGACCAACACCAGATGGCATGAAAGAGAATAGGAATTTTGCTATTTTTAACTGTTTTTATCCTTGACTTGAGATTAACTCCTGGTTTAAGTTAACTCAGGATTAAGATATTTCTGGCAACTGACCCTAAGAGAACATATAGAGCTGAGCCGCCAGGTGACAGTTTTGAAATTTATTCGTAAATAAACGAAATAAATAGAACTAATTGGGCTCCCTTTTAATTTCCTTGAGTTAGCTCAACTTTCGAGTAAATTGGAGGGTTCTGTCACTCGCTCCCCAGTGATTCTGCCAGACCGTCCCTCCCCCAAAATCCACGAGAACACCAACCAAAATTCAAAATTTGTCAAAAATCGATAGAAACCATGCAAAATTCCACTTAGGCCCTACACTCTCCCAATTTTGACTTTACACCTCCTAAATTAAAAATCCTGGCAGAATCCCTGAGCGCTCTTTTCCGCCAATAGCACATGCTTTTAGCATTGTGGATTAGCCAGTTGTTACAATAAAGTTCTTAATTGTAGAAAAAAATAACGAAATGATTTGAGAGGTATTATGATTAGCTTCGTGTGTCCGTGCCGTGGTTTGGAAAAGGTTGGAGAACATTGATTTTTATTTTTAGAAGATTCAACCCGAAGCTGTTACGAATAACAATACTATTGTTACTCACGTCTTGTTCTCGTCGCCGCCCATTTTCTTAAGTTCAAAACTAAACGAGTTGCTGAAGGGAAAAAGAGCTTTAAGAAAAGTGTGTCTGTTGTTGAACAAAAGAACAAAAAAAAAAAAAAAAATTCAGAAAAGCAAGAGAAACTGAAACGACTATTCAGAAAAAAACGAAACAGCGGAAACTGCAAGATAAAGGCACTGAGTCACGTAAAACCATCAGATCAACACAAAATGTTAACAAAAAGAAAAGTTGGCGAAGAGAATGAAAAAAGAAGTAAAAACTAGGTCAATTTATTTAAGATATGAAAAGCATGCATTTTCTGTTCTTTATGGTATTATGCCTTCCTTTTTCTTCATGCTTCAAAAGAATAAAGATTTAGAACGAGAACAAAAAAAAGGAGAGACAGAAAAAAAAGCAATCAAAGGAAAATGTTAGTACTACAAGATTTGATAAAGTTGTGAAGCATTCTAAGATGTTTTTGTCTCTAATTTAATATTAAAATGAATCGATTGATGTCCTCGAAACGAACGTATATACGTCTTCAGTTCTCTGTGTTTGAAGTTTATAGGTTTTCCCTGCAAATTAATTTTAAGGAAATAAAATTTAAGAATATATTAACAGCGAAGGGATATGAACACGAATGTCATTCAATATGTAACAAAAGAAAACAAATAGCTGTAGTATCAACATGGCAAAAAATGTGGGGGATTAATATCTGGGATGTAAGGTGGATGTGGCCTCAACCGATAAATTAGAGGAACGTGCGAGAAATTTGTCTTGAAGAAGTAATACTCCTTTTCTCTGCAAACCATGTTTTTTTGTTTTTTGTTTGGATCGCAGGCTTAACTTTAGTTTTAAGCATTTCAATGTTCAGTGTTTTGCTGTTCTTTTTTGGGAAAATGTGTTTTGACGTCTCTAAATATCGTTATCAACGCTTTGCCAGCGAAACGTCAACTGATTGTCCTCCATGACCCAAGTTGGAAAAAATTGTTCGGCCACTTTTGAAGAGATCAACCTACTTGTCAAATTTCGTATGATTCAAGCAACGTGCATAGCTCTGCTTCAGCGTCCGGGCGTAGAGTTTAGATAATTCTTGTCACCTCGGACACTAGAAATTTTACTACCAAACGCTGTTCTGGCATACAATCTAGCAAGCCAAATACCGACCCCGACGGTGGTTTGACCAACTAGTAGTCAGGAAATAGTTATGAGAAGGTCGGCGCTACCCACACGTGGCCTTTGGTCGTCGGGCCATATTCCGTCGTGGGCGTAACCCCGCACAGTACCCACCTGCCGACATCGGCTCTGTGTCGGGATTTTTTCATACCCGACGTTGGCCCTACCTTCGCCGACCAAATGCCGACGTCGCCTAGCTAGCTGGAAAACTTGGGACATCTCGTTAAAGTACATACGACCGAGAATATCGGGGCTCCCTTTTCAGTAAATTAAAAAGAAATTGGTGCTCTTTAATTTGAATGTCCACCTGTCTGTTTATCTATCCTAACGTCACGCAGGCTAGCGCTATAGCCAACGCAGCTAGAGAAAAACTGATTTATGCGATATGTTTTTAATCTGGTAACTATGAAACTAACAAGTACTTTTTCTATGCAGTTAGTTTTCTCCATTTTTTATTGAATTTACTCTATCGCGTCAATAAAGGCACAGAAAGTGAAACTGGTTTCACGTTTGAGTTAAGTGGCTTGGATTTATTGGACCATCTTCAATGTGGTAATCCTGTAGATGGTAGGTCCTTCTCATTTGACTAGCCTTCTCAATTTCAAGAATTCAATATATCTTACCATTTTTCATCTCATGTCACTGAAACTGGCGTATCTTTCTCATTGGTTTAGCTTTCTTCATTTAAAAAGAAATCAGACAGGTTTCACTGTAGGTTCTCAAGTCTATCCTACGTATATATTATAAATTAATTTGTGGTGTGTTTCCTCTTATTATATTTGAGGTGGATAGTTTTCGTTAAGCCTAGTAGATGGTGCTAGTGTCAATTTCAGTGCTAACTCTGGTCAGTGTCTTCCCCGAACTTTTCAACTATAGTGAAAATATTAATTGTACAGGGATGGCGCCAGGAGATCAGCTCTAGCATAATATGCAGTGTGGCGAAGGTACGGATTATTCGACTATGAGCTGGAGGAGATGTCGCTTCTACGAGAACTTCTATACCGTTCCACGTATCACCACCAAGCTGGCATGAATACTGTTCGACAGCCTAGAAAAGCAATTAGCTGACGATCCCCAGCCAATAAAATATCCAAGATGTCAGTGTTGCCAGCCAATAAAATTCAAGTTTTGGAAAGTCTTCCACACCGTTCAAAGTATATCCACACCTATTGATTACTAGCAGTTCTACGTTTCTCAAAATATAAAGAAAAGAATATACCTCTCAATTCTTAGGCCAACACTTCTATACGGAAACGAACTTTATCATTCTAAAACTGACATCAATTACATTGAGAAATTCGAGAGATATTGGATACGACTCACACAAAGGAAATGGAAAGAAGAGAGACAGACTCTGTATAACAACATACAATTTCCACCGATTGCAGAACACATCAGTAATAACAAAAAACGGTATATCGAATGTAACAAAAACAAAAAATTTGCTAACCTAAATCTCCCAAAACAAATGAATACAGAAATAAAAAGACACAACATCACATATCAGGAACTTCTTCAAATGATAAAGTAGCAACACAGGGGACATACTAAGAACTTAGATTACAAGAACTTTCAAATAAATACACGTACAGGATGCGATGAGTACTACATAAAATGCTTTCAAACTCAGCATAATAGCACTAAAAGGAAGAACTCTTTTGTGGCTTGGCGATTTCACGAACGGT
>JAGDQP010040958.1:0-11783 GCA_022664845.1 Lepisma saccharinum | reverse complement strand
ACACAGGTTTAGATACAATTTGGGTTTAGCCATCTAGACAGCTCAGAGACAGATTGAAATTTGACATAAAACAATCGAACGGAACTAAAGGCGACGAAACAGAGTGCAAGTACTCAACCATTACTGAACGAATAAAAATCATGGTGAGCTCAACGTACTAAACCTTTCGCATTATTAGCTAACGAAATAACTGAAACGAGTGCATAAAACAATTGTTTCTTACAAATCATAACTTTAAACGTATAAGGGATGAAAATTGGTTATTTGGAATAATTTAACGCGGGGTGGGCAAAGAGCTTACCATTAGTGTAGTTGCTATAGCATACTTGCAAATTTGCACTGCATTGTTCTTGACATTAACCACAAACTAGCTGTAGTTCAATCAAACCAAAGGAAAATAGGAAATCCTGAAGGCTGTAGGCTATGAGTCGCTGTGACTGAGGCTGTAGTGTGTATAACAATGAATCAAGCGGCCCACGTACAAATCCCGGCCGGGACGCAGGAGATTTATCTCGCGATTTTTTCTCTGAAGTACGAACATATTTAATTTCTGGGCACGGATGGACAGACTGGGCTGGATCATAAGGTGTTTTTTTCTATAGCTTGATTATCAAGGGACTTAAAAGCCAGGATAGATGCTGGTATTATTATTAGGTTTGTTCAAAATATTACGTTATCATCCAGGGTCTATGTATTACGGATAGGGCATCTACATACGTTTGCTTACTAACGGGGCGAGGGGATCTAAATTGACTAAATATTTGCTGACGTAATATTTGAATGATCCCAATAGAAAGATATTCAGAATAACTATGTCAGTTCGCTGTCTTTGCAACAGTGTTGTCTAAAATCTCTAAGGCAGTCCTTAAATTTCCATCCTCAACTCTGTACTCCTTGAATATCCTAGAACACTTTATTTGGTGCAACATAATTATCCTATACAAATAAATTTTGGAAAAATCATTTGGAAGCCTTTTTGCAAAGTGCCCCAAAATGACTTCTTCCCTTTTCCCATCAAACTTACGAGATCTCAGATTTGTGTAACAGAGCGTAGTTACATTTCTACTTGAAATGCTATAGATTTAATCATGTAAGGGTAAACACCAATATTTGAAGGGTTTCTAACAACTCTCTTTACCGTATAAAATTAACAATAACAAAGAAATGTCACTTTTTGCTTCAATTTTTTATTGCAGCATATAGTTTCAACACTATCAGTTTAGTATATTATACATCATAACATTGTTCTCAATACATTTGAAAACATATATCTTCTTTTATTACGATCAGTTTAAAATTTAGGTGCAAAATCAAAATTCCTGAATTTTATTAAAATAAATTTCACGAAATTGGTAACTTTACTGGATCTTGTAAGAAATAGAACCTGACCTTTTGTAACGATGATGTCGGCGAATATCAAAATAAGGTAACCCAAATAATGACACAAACATCTCATGTTTGACAGTGGAATTTCTTCATACGATACTTGAGTTACTGTTTAGAATAATGTGGAAGACGACTCATCAGCTATCCGGGACTTATGGGACCAACATCTTTTCCTTGTAGCACTAGTTTCTAATGACAATGTTTAGAAATTAGGGAGAAAGATCCTAATTTCAAAGTTCAGTCTTTGTGTCACTTTTAATGCAGCAATTCTGATTTATTTTCGTACAACTCTTGTTAGGATCCTACTTTGCCATTCATATCCCGGCCGGTAACCACTATGCTTCTTGGCAGAAATCATTCTACTTTTTTTATGAATGAAGTTATAGTTGATCATACGATTGGTCTTCAAACAGCAAAATATCTATACTCTTATGACTGTGTAAGCTTCTGCAGATCCTTTTGTTTCAGTCGAGTAGTGATCCATTTTACCTAAATGCTATTGAGCACAACATGCCTTCCTCTTAAATACAACGGAATTCGCGACCCGGAAACGATAAACATAAGAAATAGAAAACTTTTCTTTTTTGGTGTAGCATACATATATAAAACTAACCTGTACATTATTGACGTTCACACTATTTTGTCCAACACACTGTATCTGTGAATGTAAGATCTACCCTCTCCTCTGAAGGAAATGTCTAGGTGCGAGGTTCGTTGCCAACGACCCCATATTCTTTCGCGAGTACCATCATTAGAAATGAGCTTAGTTACCAGACATCATACATTTGGAAGACATGTCCGGCTTTCTATCAGGTCCCCCTGTCCCCCTTCATTTTTTAAATATCTTAAAATGTCCTCCATTCTCTAGTGATCAGGTTAAAATGTTCCAAATTAAACATATTTGTACTCCTGTGATTCAAATTTTTAATTTTAATAAACTGTTCTTTAAGAAAAAAGTTCAACATTTAGTAAACACTTTCCATGTACATAATGTTATATTACTTGATAGCAAGGAACAACGAACACAGAAAAAGTTTGGCTAATTTGCCCTGTAAAAACTGAAATTCCAAAGTAAGAAATTCGTGTGTTCGTCTGTGTTTCTTTATCGGATTTTAAATGAAGGATAGACATGCTAGCTTAATTGTCCTCCATCGGAAGAAAAAATCCGCCGTTCTCCATTTTTAACTATACTGTCCTCAATTGGTAAAAAGTGGTCTGATAAACCTATAACGAGAAAGGACTCAACACTTACATCCTATGATCAATTTAGGCATTCTTTGATAGCGACTCGTTCTACAACCCAGATGCGGTTGACCGTCAAACACACGGTGGCGGAAGCAATACAACATGTGAAAAATACTTTTCTGATATGACCTAGTATCCCTGAAACAATTACATGTAACATTGGAATCCAATAGTTAAGTGCAGATTGCCACTGGCGAAGTGCATTTGTACCTGTTAATATTCTTCCATTGTGGAAATACTAACAAAGCTCATTGCCATGTGATTCGGGTGGTTTGTAAATCCATGGAAATTTCTTTGTTGTTTTCTTCGCCAAAATCGTACAATCTAAATTCAATTGTACAACTTGTGGAGGCATTAGAATCAAGGTATCAAGCGTGTCATCAACGACGACTCCATGCTGTTTTACTTCACTGAATAAAGTGTTTAAGGCACGCATGCTTTATTCAAATTGTAATTCGAAACTGCTGGATATTTTATTCACACTATTTTATTCTATCTTCCAGTTAGATAGAAAACGTAAATTTTAAGGAACATCTCAATAAATGAAGTTTCAAACTTGTATATAATAATTAAAGGAAAAACAATATAATAATAAATTCTTAAGTTTATTATGTATCAATAACGTGTTTATTCAATTTTATTCTATGTACATTACACTTGACACAACGTATCCGAATGGTCTGTTAGCTTCCAGCTTAACAAAATGAGTTCAAGTTTGAAGTTAAGGAGACCTAACTACACTTGCGAGAACAGCTATTCCAGAATTATTTTTCAGAACAAAAGTGATAAATGGTCGATTTACAATGAACATCGCGTCTACTATATCATCCAGTAGGTGATGTTGCATGCCTGGAAGAACAAAGAACGTAGAAATATTATACATTTCGTCATATACAATATAGAAATAATTACATTAAAATTTGTAAATGGTTAAATGAGTATCCTACAAATATGTTAAAGATATCTGTTCTTCTAGCAAAATTTTGGAAAACACTTTTAATATTCTCAGAAACGTTTGCTAGGAAATTGTTATTTGATCGCAAGTCATTTGGAATATTCTGAGCCAATTGGGGTTCGAAATAAGATCTTAGATTATCGTGTGCTTTTTACGAATCTATCACAGCTTTCAAACCTTAAAAATGTGAACACAAAGTCGCCTGTAAAGGGTTTCTTTTTCCGAATTAAATCATATTTTCAAATAAATTAAAGGTTATCTGTGCTTCGTGTAGGGAACAAGTGGCGGCGAAACGCAATCTGGTGCCCACGGCAAGTGAACCGTATTGAGGCCCGATCGGGATCCCAATCGTGAGCGCACAATGACACTGTTGGCCGGAAAATCTTATTTTCCGTATTTGGAGTTACGCAGGAAAACTGGGGGCCCCCACAGGGGTTCACTTGACAAAATAAATAACTTCTCGCTTACTGGTCGTAGCATATACAGTACATCAGAATATTTATTCGGATTATGCAGAGTGACGCTTATGTGTCCTGAACGGGCATAGCTATTGCTTCACCGAGCACTCTCAATGTGCTCAATTAATTAATCTTAACAAGCGATTATTTACTTGTGTCGGCGACCGACAGCAACCCTTCGGCAGGTGGAGCCCAGGGCTAGGGCACCGCTAGCCCCTCTCATACGTTGCCACTGTAAGGAATCACCAGGTGAGATGTTACGTGATGTTTTCCAATAAACGTATAATTAATCCCAAAATGAGCATAAAACTCAGATTTACATCATGCGGCAACTTTCAGATAATTAAGGAAATACGTGTAAAATGTTTTAAGTTAATTTTTTTTCAAATGGTTTTACTTAGTTTCACTAACTGGCATTTCCAACTGAAATTAATCCTATTGTATTGAAGTGATGGTTCTTTTTATCTTCTGATATTCTAGAAAGATACCTGTTCACTTTTGTTTTACTGTCCTTATCCTTGCACAGTTTTCTTTCCAATATCTTAAGAATAATAAAATTACTGATTTGATTTGGAGATTTAACGGCCAGTATTCAAGACCAGTACAAGAACCAGAAATATTACTTAATCTAACAAATATCGCACTATATGATTAGATATTCATATAAGGATGGGCATCACGACTGCACTTTCTACGTCATTACTGACCAATTTCTTAAGAACCACAGCTTTGTTGAGCTTTGCCCATTTACATTCCGGGCGATAGCGGGACTAAAACCTGAGTCCGCTCCATCAGACTATGTTAAGCTTATTAACGGCTGATCCTTGATCCACGCTTTTAATTAGCTCACCCTCGTAGAGAATTATTGTGAATGCAGGTCTTGGGATTGTGAGCTCATACAGCGTCGCGTGCGTGAACTCGTCAGATTACTTAAACTCTATCTATAACCAGAGTCTGTTAGTGTCTCAATAATTTGATTTCTGATTTTTAAAGGCGAACAGCGGTCCATCATCAGCGCAGTTATGAGATCATGAGAGAAACAGAACACCTATCAGAGAACGGACTCTTTTCGTGGATCCAACTGAAACCATGACTTTAGACTACTTTAATAACGTTTGTTCTCATGAAATAAATCCCAGCTCAACATTTGATATTCGAAACTATTCTCTCCTACTGAGTGAGGAAGCTACAGTGCTTTCTACTTACATGACCGCTTCCTTGCTTGTTGCTACCATCATTACATCCAACGACGTCCCGTTACATCATGTCTTCATGTCGGCCAGAATATTCCGAAGACCTGGCCCGAATGCCAATATGACTTTTCTGCGAATCCGAGGCAACTTAATACAAGAACTTCCACCAGTTGAACGATCTCTTTTCAACAGTTCTACATGATGTAAGAGAGGCTGTATATAAGAGACCCACTTTCGCACGCCAATATTCCTACATTCACACCATTGGCAGGATTTAAATATCGCTTACGAAGAGCCGATTTCTAACGAAGAATTTAAAAAACACGAAACCTCTGCTGAGACCGGAGCAAGAGCTACACAAACTTGAAAAGTAATACACCCTCATCCCTCCTCCAAAATATTACAAATGAAAAATTAAAATTGAATACATTGAGAATATGCATGATACAACAAATTAAATGACAATACTTTTAAGATCAAATATTTTAGATGAATGGATAATATTAATATATTAGCGTACCTAAAAATCGTAAGAAAAGGTTTTTTGTATTGTTTAATTTCACATTTCTGGTGCGAAAAAAGTCCTGTATATCAGTGTGCCACAATTATTATATTTTTTCAATCCGAACGTTGTACAACAAATATTACTATCCTATGTACAAAACACATGCAGTTTAAATCTTTTCTTTATTACAAGTGAAGGAAACTGTTCAAGTTCAATTGTGATTATCAGGGACGATGCTAAGGATAGGCGAGGAAATGAGGTCGCCTTCCCAATTTTTGCCTTCGCCTCCCCTTCCCTGTTACCCCAAGAAAAACTAACTTTTGTTAAATAGTTCAGTGTCATACGGGAAGCAATATCTTACCCAGATGTTGTCAAGTATGATTAGAACTTTATAGTCTTGCATAGTTCGTTATACACGACCTGTGCTATATTCACAACAGACATTTCATATTCGGATGCCCTCAATTGGAAAGCCACTACCTTCTTTTCCATTGCAAAATACCATAAAATACTAACCTCCAAATGTGGTCTCTGGTGTTCCCTCTTCATTAACTTCAATGGCTGCTTTGTGAATAGCATCAGTTACCTTCAGCTTTGAATCTGTAGAAATGCCTGTTAAATCTGCTTTCATAGAGAATACATATTTAATTCCAAGCTGAAAGAAGAACATCAACTAATTAGAGGAAGATTCAAATACGTATGCAGAAAATTAAGATAACTACTTTCTGTTTGAGGACAATTTCATTAGCTGAAAAATTTCGAAACAACCTTCTATATCCTATTACAATAGCCACTTATAAAACCATAATTATCTAAAGAAAGTAGTACAACTGTTGATTTTTCACCAAGTGATCAATACACGTAAAAACTCAGCAATATCTTCTCACACAATATGACCAATTGTACCTCCCGCGTGACGACTGACAAAGTTATTGTTAAATAAAACAAATAAGAAACATCATTTATAGCAGAACATTATGAGAACACAAGATAAAATTATTTATTAAAAAATATATATATATATTTGAAGTGAACTGGTAAGCTAAATATATTGTGTTTTCAGTAAATATGTAAAGGTTATGTAATGTGAATTTTAAATAACACCAGCAAGCAATATCAACCAAACCAAGTTAACACAATATATGTAATGAAACTAACTTTCCGTAGCATGCAGTTTCTAATTACTTCAACGTATTAAATATGTTAATATGTTTTATGCTGCCAATTGATCGATTTTAAATATTTCGGCAGTGCTACAGTAATAATAATAATATATTAGAGTACAATTAACAGTGAGCTCAACTGTAGCACTTTGCCATATGTACTTCAGTTACAGCATACGTTGATAGTGGGATGATGGGAAGACTTTCTCAACGAAATTGTTTGATCAGGAATACACATGAGTTAAAAGTAAAAGCTGTGAGAGTTGAAGTAAGTACTGTGATAAGAATATTCAATTTCTTAGTAGTGGAAGATAATGATAGTTAGTTACTATATACTCAATGAAGTTTAATTTATATTTTGCAGTTTAAATTGTATTTTTAATTCGTCATGCTTCCTGAACTAGTCTGGTCTGCTTTTAGAATATAACTATGAATTGATTCTTATAAAAAATATAGCCAAAACATTATGTGATTTCGTACTGTATTAGTTTATTTTGAAAGATTTATTTCAACTGAAATACAATTGCAAGTTGTTAAATATAACAATACTATATGAAGACCAGAAAGAAAGACCACGCTTGGTCCATTTCGTTGATTTTACAGGAGAGCGATTTAAAAGTTCATAATTACCAATACGTGAACCTGCACTTCAAATTAAGATTTGCTTGTAGTATACGTGTTATGCATATTCTCTTCATGTATAATAATTTCATAAAGGGAGCCTTTAAAGAGGAAGTGGGTGTCATTCTTATATCAATGGGACAAAACATGGACAAAATAAGTTATTTCCAGTTGCTATATCTCATTATTTCAAATTGGAAGCAGGTATTGAGACAGAAAACGAAAACATTAATTATTTTACTTCAACGCAAACTAGACTAGTTTAGTATATTTGTGTATACTGTAAGTATACAATACATACACTAAAACCTGACAAGTGCAAACTGAAAACTCCAGACAAGTAAAAGCAGTTTTTGCACCTTAAAAAAAAAAAAAAAAAAAAAAAAAAAAAAAAAAAAAAAAAAAAAAATCTCCATTTTATTAATGGAGGAAGGTCGCCGTCGGGGAGGAAGGTCAGCATCGACCCATAAGTAGCGTTTGTTCGTCGGGCTATTTTGCGGGCCACCGTCGGTCCCCCGACTTCCAAGCATAGGGGTGAAACTCCGCTCATGCACCTTCCAGCGACGCCGGCTCATTGTCGGGATTTTCAAAACCTGACGTCTTTCTGCCTATCGCCTGGATAGCTATGTATTAATAATGAATAAACAATACGAGTTAAAAAAATCAATTAAGTAGCACTAGTTATATCATACAGGTTACCTTTCCCAATGGTGCTTTCAATTTTTGATTGCTTGTAATTTTGAATTTCGGAAGGCCTATTATAACAGATTTGCTTGTCATTTTCTCCACTATGTCCTCTACAGAAGTAATCTTGGACAGAACGGTTTCAACACTTGAGTTCTTGTTCGGGAGCAGCACCAACATATGAAATTTATTGTCCTGAAAAAAGTGAAAACTAAATTTAGTTAGTTGATACTCAAAACACATACCAGAAGTACAAGTTCAGCTAAACAATGTTCAAATTTATTAACTGTAATTGTATTATTATTATTATTATTTTAATTTACGGTACCTTAAATTAGAATCGGAAAATATAAGAGCCTTTTTTTTGTTGAATGAAAACCTCTACTGAGAAAGATCACCCGCCAGGTGCCAGAGCCCGATTTTGATGAAAAATCGTATGTAGGTACAGTGTCTTGGTAAACCGTCATAGCCAAAAGGTGATGGCGTCAACAAATATCGACAGGGGAACCCGAGAATAATGGAACGTAGAGAGCAAGTAAATCGAATACAGAGTACAGAAAACGCGTTTTCCTTTATAAAATGTTACATATATTGAAAGCAAATGGCTATTAATGAATACTGGACAGGAGGCGGTACATGCTGGATGGTAAGAAGGCACTGACTGCCATCTTGACTATGCTTCAAAGTTTTTAATAGTAAGTGGGTCGTGTGATGTATCAATCTGGGCTGGAATGTTCCAAGAAACTGAATGATGAAGTTAGTTGGCATAACTCTAATCCTGTACGACAAAACGGCACATGAAATATGTAAACCGATGAAAAAAAACATGTTTGTTGAAACAGTTGAAGGAACGAAAACCAAACGGCTACAGGAGAGGTACCGTTATGTTGGAAAATATGATCCTCATGGTCACGAAATGACGTTCACTATGCAGTTTTAAATATAATAACGAAATATGAAGTACCGATTTCAAGATAGCGTAATGTTACTTGCTAGGTGAATGTGACCCTTTCCAGGTCAATTTCACGTGTCATTTTGTCGTACAGAATTAGAGTTATGGCAAAATTGACTTCATCATTGGGCTTCTTGAAACATTAGAACACAAATTGATATATCCCATGACCCACTTACTGTTTAAAAATTTTGAAGCGTAGTCAAGATGGTCGCTTTTAAGATGGCGATCATTGTCTTCATACAATCCAGAATGTATCACTTCCTGCCCAGTATCAATTAATAGCCATTTGCTTTCAATATATGTAACAGTTTATAAAAGAAAACGCGTTTTCCGTACTCTGCATTCGATTTACTTATTCTACGTTCAATCTTTCTCGGATTTCCCTGCCGTTATTTGTTGACGACGTTACTTATAATTTTGGCTTTGAAGGTTTATCTTGGCACTGTACATACACACCAATTTTCATCAAAATCGTGCTCTGACACCTGGCTAGTATTTCTTGTGAGATCGTTAAAGCGTAACGCATAAGAGAATGAGCTTTTCACAGAATATGTAATAGGACAGGAAAAATAAGATACACATATTTAGTCAAGCCCAGAGAAGTTTCCATTTTTCGGGAGACATTATTACATTTATTATGGGATAAAGAAAATAGCTAAAAGGAGTGTCCATCATGCAGAAGAGCAACAATAGATTTCCGGTGGGCACACTTAATATTAAAAAAAATGATCATCAATATAATGTAGCTCTTTTTCTGTACTAATTTATTTGCGTTTCTATATGTCTTAATGACAACGTTATTTATGCTTGACTTCTAAATTTATATTAGACTTTTAATTTTGTGCTTATACTATGCTAGTTACTCTATTAAAAGTAGGTATATGGAATTGTTATATTTCACTAAGATGAAAGAAATCTCCACTCTAATTTGTTTTTACACAACACTAACTGTTCTAAGCGTGCTGTCTTAAAATTTTTACAAGTTTGTGAAGGTTTAATTTATTTGCATTTCAAATTTAAATTTGCTTGTTGCAGAATTTCATGACATGATTTATAACACATTTCGGTTTGTCTTTTTTTTTTAGATTACTATTGCTTTTTAATATGTACGTTGATTAATACACTAAATAAATCCTTCTAAAATATTCCCGAGAATGGCCGATTTGACCAGAACTCATGATCAGCTCTGGTCTCCTAGAGTCATGTAATATTTAACCAAAGAATGGAATATTATTTGCACACTACCGAAGCCAAAGATACTTGAATATCCCGATGAGAACACTAGTCTCTAGCTTCAGTTAAATTTCCAAAATCTTACTGATTCATATTTAATTAATTTCGCCGAGACTTTTCGAGTCTTGCTGAATCCGTTACTCGATTACATGTTGAAGGATGTTTACTATTACTGAATTATTAATTCACGTTTCCTTCGAGCTTTTCTGATCAAGGAAAATCGACTCACATTTTTATTCTTTATCAATGAAGAGCAAAGAAACAAAGTGTAATTTATTTTTACTATTCTTTCTTCCAGCAAAAGTGATTTCAATCGACACATTAACAAGAGTTCTGTAAGTCTTGACAGTACTCCTAGTTCAGATCGAGATGGCCTTCCTCTATTCCAGTCGCAATAAATTTGTTGAACTAGTTTGTAATATGTGGAGTATTTTTTTGCAATTTACTAATTTCGCCATCTCTATATCTTCTTGAGATCTTTCACTAAATTTAATCTATTCATTTAGTCCAGGAGCATATGTCAATATTTCCTAGTCCGTGGGATTTTGAGTGAAGGGATGTTGCGGGTAGGGGGAATACCTCTATTAGAAGGTACCTAATCATGTGGTACCAGGTGGCAAGCCGAAAACCGTGGCACAGAACCGGGAGGGGGGGAAAACAAAATGGCCGCTGGTGAGATTCGTATCTATGCCTTTAAAGTGCTATAACTTCTACAAATTTTAAACTAAAACGTTCGTGGTTGTGCGAATATTTTAATAAGACATTAAAAATTTAATTTTAGGACAATTTGTTGCCATAGCGACGTCATATTTTAAATATGGCGTCCTTAAATCCCAAAATTAATTATTCTCGATCTTTTTTTTTATATTCAAAGGGAAATAACTTTTAAATTGCTACATGTAGGCGAAAGTACCCTGAAATAAATGTTTGTGGACAATTCAAGACCTTTAAAATGAGAATATTAGGTGTAGTACTTTATGGTTTTTAATACAGGGGCAAAAAGATTAGTGCAAGACGCTGTGAAAGGTGGAAATTCAATATCACAAACTTAACCTTACTGATTTTTTATAATGACTCAGAGCGTCCCTTTTAGGATTGGGCGTGTAAAAGATAAATCAGAATTGGGCTATCATCATTGTCACCTTTGCTTTATTTGTTTTTAAACTATGCGTTTCTTGAGTGGACAGGAAAAAGGGGTGTAACGAAAGCCCAACACAAACATAAACTTCACAAAAACACAACATAAACAAGTAACTTTGGCTTTACATATACCTAATCTATCCTATATGATGTTCTGTGATACAATTAGTTTACAAATATATCCTCGAGTTACACATTTTTGGATTTAAATGAGTTACCACATAAAGAAAAAAAAAATTTTCTTG